>CATIWR010390737.1:0-22931 GCA_949677035.1 Omphalea diandra
CTCACACCTAACACTTATAAAGAAGATGAAGAAAATGAGTAGCAAAGATTGAGAGCTTTTATCACTTGTAATAAATTCCTTAGCAACCTTCTTCATGGTTGTTTGGTGGAGTATTTATAGCCAAACTTCACCAAAGAGACGTTGTAGATCATAGCTCATCAAATCTTTGAGACATGCTTGACAGATTTTGCATTAAATTCTTGTCAGGATGAAATCGCGGTTGTTACTACCTTTCGCGGTCGTGATTTCCAAGAGAAACCCCGTTTGTGTCTAGCGGCTAGTCCACGTGGTAGCTTCCTATTAGTTTACTAGGAAAATATAATCGTTGTCTTTTACCTACTTTCAGAAGTCACGGTCGCGAGTTTTCTTGCATAGGCCGCGACAGAGGCCGCGAATCTTTCTGCCAAAGTGGTTAACTTTCTTCCACACGGTTCGCGGTCGCTACCAGCAAGTTGTCTCCGCGATTTTTGACTTTCACAAGTCTTCTGAGACACTTGTCAAGTTGTGGTTGTGGACTTGCTTCTCTCTTTAGTTACTTTGAAATTCGCGGTCGCGACTAAGGCGTTTCACCGTAAATTCATCTGTGTCATTTTGGCTTCTTTCTTTCCAAGGGTCGCGGCCGAGAATGGCTCTGTGATTTCACTTGCTTGAATTTCAGCATGTCTTAACATGAGTCGCGGTCGCAAATCCTAGAGTGCGGTCGCAATTTGCATGTCACTTTGGAGTTTATCAACTCCTTTCATTTCTTCTTGAGAGATTGATTCATATCTGCAAAAACAACACTTATTTGAAATATTAGTGATGATCAATCAACTTTGTCAAAATCAAAAGAGGTTCTAAACCTATGATTAATTATCCTAGTCCAACAATATTTTATGATTTATCAATAAATTGATGGAAAAACTAAATTAGATTAAAAATTACAAAAGTTTGAAAGAAATCTAATTAAAATAAAGGACATAAAATTACTCTAATACCCTCATAACTAGAAAGTGAGAGATTGATTAGATTCAAAACGGACTGCCAAACGGCCCCAAGCAATCGTCGCATGCTCAAAATAGTTCTTATGGTTGCCTTTTTTTTTTTTTTTTGCACTCATGCAAAAGGTCTCAGACCTCTGAACTTTCATATTCGAAAATTAACCGGTCTTCTTTTAATATTCATAATAAGCAAACAAGAAATATTATTGGAACCCGAATTTTAGTGAGGTCTAATAATCTTAACAAAAATAATAATTTAGCAAGGATTTACTGAAATGCAATTCCAAATAAATTTTCATTTATTTTAAATACAAAATGTGAATTTACAAATGAATTTCATAAAAATTACATAATTTATTTGTATCAAACATAATATAAAAATTTAGTAGAATTATTACTTAGCAGATTTATTATTACTATTATTTGTTGTTGTTATATATAAAATTACTACTATAAATATAGACAATACATACATATTCGATAATATAGATTCTTAAAAATAAATAATATTTAAACATGCATTAAGCTTTTTTTTTTAATATGCATCAGATGTTAGTCATTAATGTTATAGTAGCTTCATTAAAATTGACGAAATAATACATTGGCAATAAGTAATGGTAGCAAAATTGAATATATATATTGATAAAAAATTTCAAAATTACATAATTTTTTAAATTATAGTTATTAAAATATCTATAAACTATTATTTGTAATATTTAACCAAAAAAACAGTAAAACAAACACCCTTTGATATTCGCAATCTTTCTAGTTGCTCTTTTATATTAATAAAAAAATTAAAATGAAGAATAAAAAAAATTTCTCCAAACAGGTCTAGTTAGATTAATGATTAGAAATGATATTTTTTAATATGATATGAGAATTAGATCAAACTAAAAAGAAAATTAAAATGATCTAATTCCAAATTGGCTCAATTTGAAATCCATTTGACTCTTTTATTAATCAATTGGAATTCATCTAACTTCAATTTGATTCACATATCAATGTGGTTAATTCTATTTAAATTATTTAAAATTTATTTAAAATAAAATAAAATATTTTATTTTTGAAAAATTAAAATCATATGATTGATTCGATTTAATCCAACTTGAAATTCGAAAAATATTCTAATTCTTTTATATATCTTGACTTACCAATTTGACTTGATTTGTGCAGAGTTTGAAATAATCTAACCTGAATCTATTTAAAAGACATGCTCAAGATTAATCTAATAATTCAAAATGATCTAAAAATTAATCTAATAACATGCTCAAGAATAATCTAATAATTTAAAATGATCTAAAAATTAATCCAATAATTTAAAATGATCTAAAATTAAATTACATTAAATAATTCAATTTAAAATTAATGTGAATCAAACTTTGCTGATTCGAAACTTTTGCCCCTCTATTAATGAACCATTAATTAATTACTCCAATTATATAATTATCCAGATATTTGAATTGATATGACCCCGTATGTAATGTGATATATATATATATACACACACATACACACACACATTAATTTTAATCTTAAAATTAGTTTTAAACAATTACTTGTTTTTTATTAAATAATTGTGCATAATATGGTCACGTATCATTGTTTTATATTATAAAATAAAAAATTGTCATATCAAAAAAATTATAAATAAAAAATTTTTAAAAAATTAATTGTCATACAAAAAGATTTTCTAGATAAAAAATTAAAAAATCTAAAAGTGAAATCCTAAATAAAATTCAATATCATATAATAAAAAGACATTTTAAATAAAAAATTAAAAAATCTAAACAATAAAATCCTAAATAAAAAGTTAATATCATATAATAAAAAATTTTAAATATTAAATTAAAAAAATTTTAAAATAAAAATTCTAAATAACTTCTAAACATTAAATTAGAAAAACATAAAAAGCAAAAATTTTAAACAGAAAGCTAACGTTTGAATTAATTTTATTGATTGTTCAAAATTTTGAATATATAAGGGCTAATAGATTGTCAGAAATTATTTTGTTCAAATTTTATAAATTTTCTCTTGAAAGTATGTCACACAAAATTGAAGTATAAATCAATAGACAATTTTTTTGTTATAATTATTTATAATAACAATAATTATTATATATAATTTATAAGTATCTATTAATTGTATTTTTAATTTTGAAATATTTAATATTATTTATTTGATTAATTATTAAAATTATTTCATTCAAATTTAATAAATTTTTTCAATAGATAATTTTTATTACTACTTTTGAATATAATTACAAATTTTAACAAATTATTTTATTAGTGTATTTATTTGATAAAATTTTAATAAAATTAATTTAAAATAAATATTAAATTAAGTTAAAATTTATTATTATAATTATTTTATGCAATGCACAAATTCATTACTAGTGTATATAAACCACACTTAAATATAATAGTAGTGACTCACCAGAGCAGTGGGCGTGTATAGGACGGTGTCCACTCCTACATGACAATAGAAAAGCCACACTTAGCGAAAAAACCAACGTTCTTTTGATTCATACATCATGGGAGGCAATCAGATAACTGAAATTTCATGTTCCTTGTATTGTATGTAAAGAGAATAGCAAGCTATGGATTATCGAGGGGATAGTGACATATATATTGTCACATATAATCATGAAAACTAGATTTTCAATGCAAATGTTGGTCATGGACCATCAAATACTAAATGTCGTTAAGAATCCTAAACGTTTAGGAAATATCTTTGTTTACATCTGATTTTATTTGCATAAGCATTTGAGTTCAAGCTTTCTATATTTTTCTATAGTAGCTTTGAATACCACATCAAATGATTTGAGATTGGATTTTGGTCACTGAATTATGGGCTTTTTAGAGCTGATGTTAAATTAGACCTACGAAAATAACAAATAATGTTAGTAGATAACATTTATGCATATATGTAATTTTCTGTAGATAAATTTTGTATTTAATTACTGTTTTTCTCCATATCTTTCTATTTCTTATTATTCTTCTTCTTCTATGTTCTTTGATTTCTTCTTGGTTAACGGTGCTCACACCTAAATATCATTCGAGTTGATGGTATTGACCTACATACTCACTCTTTGATTGACAACTTCTTGCCTATATATCAGATCCAATTAGTTCCAGTCAATTGTTAATTTTCTTATTTGTTGCTCGATATTTGATACTGACAGTACTTACAATAAAGGCCTAAAAATATTAAATTTACTCTTTAGATTTTTTAGGGTAAACACCTTTTTGACATGCTCGGTGGACTATTATATGCCAATTGAGACTAGGTATCAATTACTGAGGGACGAGTTAGACTAGTTGGGAGAGAGGATACAACTAACAACAAGTCTAACGAAAATCTACAGGCCAATGACCCAACTCAAGGGGATGATATGGCTGATTACCAAAGGCATGCTCTTATGCCTAGACAACCTATCCTAGCAGCCACTGACCACTCTTAGATTATTAGCCAGATTGTGACTGAGAACCATACCATATTTAACAACATGATTAATCATATGGCCACATTAAACATTGGTAAAGCATAACAAGGCCGCTCAAAAGGACATTTGGTTGGGTTGGATCAAATGAACAATTGTCTTGACCAATTGACCACCCTTCTCGAGGGAAGGCATACCCAAACGTCAAATAGGAGATTCCCAACTGAAGCCTCTAGCTCGAGAAAGCCTTTTGCTCAAAAAGAACTGGGGACAGTGCAAATTCTCACTTACCCAAGGCACATTAAACTGAGGATTCTCCCAAATCCTTAAGGATCTAACAATTCTTCATTCGGCTAGGATAACATACATACACCTCAAGGTACTTTCCACCAAGCTTTCCAGCCAAATTTTTAACCACCATTTTACCATCAGCACAGTCTAAAAACCTAGGGAACAACTATGGTGTTCACATATGATGTTACTGTGAATGTAATTCCTTTAATAGGTACTATGGGCGAGCAAGCAACTCAACCATAGTACAAGTATTGCCCAAGTTGTCTAGATTGTAGTGAGCTTATTGATGCTCTTGAAAAGATGAGGGGTTGACATAAAGCCCTTACCAAGGCTGACTTATTTAAAGTCGTACCCTAAGTAGTAAGACAAATTATATCCTTTCCCTAGAGGTTACAAAATTACAGAGTTCACTTTGTTTTCAGGGGAGGATAATGATTCAATAGTTGAGTATGTTGCTTGATTTTCTATAGCATTTGGAGAGGCAACAACCAAAGATTTATGGAAATTATTGATGTTTGGAAATTCCCTTGCTAAGACTACCTTGACCTGGTGCACTAACCTTCTAACTAGGCCTATTATGAGCTGGAAAGTCACGGAGGAGAAGTTTCATACTAAATTTTACAAGGCTCCTCCTTCAATCAATTTAGCCAACCTTGCCTAAACCAAACAACTAGAGGGAGAGTCGATTGAGAAATACATCCTCAGATTCAATAAGGTAAGAACTTTGTGTCACACTAAGCTTCCTTAAGCAAATTGTGTCACTCTAGCTTTAAAGGGGTTGCACTTTGAGATCATGAAGCACTTTTAGGGGTACAAGTTTAAGGATCTTTATGAGTTGAGCGCCATGATGGCTAGTTTTGAAAAACAATTGCAAGAGGCCTATGTAGCCGCTTTGGAGTATGAGAGTTTAGACTCAGATGAAGAAGAAGTGAACATTGCAAAGTCAGTACTCGGGAAGCATTATGAATTTCTTACATTATCCAAACCAAAGCCTCAAAAGAAATATAAGGTCAAGCATAAGACTGGACAAATAGCGAAAGAATACTCGTTGGACCTAACCAAGGCTGATGAAATATTTAATTGTCTAGTCAAGGATGGGCAACTTAAGCTCTCTGATGGCCATATTATTTTGTCGTTAGAAGAGATAAAGGGGAAAAATTACTGCAAATACTATAATATATAGAGGCCTTCGACCAAAAACTGTATTAATATTAGGAATGTGGTGCAAAAAGGCATCTAGGAAGGAATGATTGTTTTTCCCACCAAGAATAAGGCGTTGGTTGAGACTGAGCCTTTTCCAAAGGTTATAATTTCCATGGTTCAATCGGTGTTGTCAAAGGCGAAAGGCAAAACCCATAAATCCTTCGATCGATAAGAAATAAGTGGTTGAAGCAGAACCAGATGCTCAATTGGCCAATGAAAAGAAGCTCACTGCTTTTTGTGAATAACAAGTAAGTAGAGGTGAAACTCATCGCCTTAAGTAATGAACAAGTGCAGGAAGCAAAGAAACTAGTGTGTCCAATGTCCCACACTGAGTTCAAACCTATGGCTAAAGTGGAGATGCCAAGAAGTAAAGTTGAACAGTAGAGGCCAAGGTATGAATCTTATAGACACCTAGATGTTTCTTATTCTCATGTTATGTGAAATAATAGGTTAGGCGAATTACCGAAAGTCTAAAATACTAGGGGGCAGATGTGTGAGCATCGCCTAAGTATAACTACATCAGTGAAGAGGCTAGTTGAGGCCGATCGATTTAAGCAATATAAAGCAAATCGACCAAGGAAGACTTTCAAGCCAAACCCAACTACAACTGACTGTTGGGAAGATCATAGCCCCAAGAAGGGACTGTTTGACCGCTTTGCTTTTGCCTAACACATTCCAGCCCAAATGACAAAAACCTAAAAGAGGAGGTTTTAAAGACAAATACAATAATTTTGAGCCGAGTTAGAAGAAGTTAAGGCTCGAAGAAATGCTGAAAGAGAGGCCAAGGCTCGTCATAAGAAGGAGATCAAAGAGCTCAGGGTGAAGCAAGAAAGAGAAAGGCTTAAGATTTTTAAGAAAAGATATAAGCTAAATAATAAACTTAGCCTTATGATATAGAGATCCATCGCAACAAGTATGGATCAATAAAGGGTTAGGTGCCTAAGAAACATGAGGAAGGACAATCTAATGAAGGTTCATCTAGAGGTGCAACGGATAAGGCTGAGGTGAATATGGTTTTCTTGTTACCTGTAGACTTTTCAGTTAGACATGGGCAAAGGGCCATACTCAAAGGGGATGTGTTTTGCCTAAGCTCAGATGATTAGAATGAGGGAAAAGTGGCTATAGTAGTTTTACAACAACCCCCATTATCTCAAACTAATCATATTTGACCATTATATATTAAGGCTGAGTTAATTTGAATACCTATCAATAGAGTCTTCATAGATAATAGGATTGGGGTCTCTATTATCCCAATAAGGTTTCTGAAGAAGATCAGCCTAACCAAAGACCAAGTGAAAAGGCTGATATGTCCATGAAAGACTTCATAGGGGGAGACATGTTAGTAGATGTGTATATTGAGCTAGACTTGAAGATTAGGAGATATACCACAAAGGAATGTTTCTTCGTGGTCGATGTAGATGGTAGTTATACTTTATTATTAGGAAAAGATTGGATTCATGCTAATTGTAATGTTGTGTCTTCCCTACACCATATGATGTGGGTTTAGAGACCTTATAGAGAAGTTGAGGTGATTTATGGAGATCAGTTTACTTGTTTGATGCCATCATGTATAGGGGTAAAGTAAATTTCAAAAACATTATCAAGGAAGGGCAAGTGGGGACAACACTGTGACTAAGCTAGATCAACATAGAGTCCTTATGTCTAAACTTGAGAGGCTAGCCTTAATAAGCATTAAAAGTCACTCCCTAATTACCAAATCTGATGGTTAAGTTAGTCAAAATGAAAGTGTGCTTTAAGAGAATCAAGAGGTTAATCCTGGAGCACAACTCAGTGGCCTCAGTTGAGTGCATCTATAAGGATTAGTAGGATGATCACACGGCTTAGTTGTAGGTGTCAGATCTCAGGATCACACCCAGTAAGTTAGATGATCAGTAGGCCGAGTCTCAAGACCCCTTGAAAGAGTTAAACTTAGGCACCAAAGAGTTACATTGGCTAGTATTCATCAGTGCCAAGTTAAATTTTGCGTTTAAAGCTAAATTGGTGGCACTACTCAAAGAGTACAAAGGTTGTTTTACTTAGGACTACTCTAAGGTGCCAGGTTTGGATAGGACACTTATGGAACACTGCCTACATATAAAGAAAAGGTTTTGCCCATTCAAACAACATATGAGGCAAATTTTAAAGAAAGTGGAGGAGTTGGTTAGAGAGGAAATAAAATGACTTTTAGCCATTAGGTTCATATAGATGACCACTTATGTTGAATGGATCTATAATATTGTCCCTATTATAAAGAAAAATGGAAAACTAAGGATTTATGTGAATTTAAGAGCTTGAACTTGGCTACACCCAAAGATAAATATCCCATGCCCATTAAGGATATGATGTTAGATGCAATAGCTTGCAATATGATTCTTAGATTTATGGATGGGTATTTAGGATAAAATCATATGATGATTGTGGAGGAAGACGTGAGCAAAATAGCTTTTAGATGCTTAAGGATTATTGAGGCTTATGAATGGGTTGTTATGCCTCTTAGCCTAAAAAAAGTTGGGGCCATATATCAAAGGGTGATGAGTAGGATCTTTCATGACATGATTAAAAAGTCAATGCAAGTTTACATTGATGTCATGGTGGTAAAGTTCCAAAGTGAAAAAGAGCACTTGGTTGGACTCAAAAAATTGTTTGAATGAATGAGGGAACATAAGCTCAAGATGAGCCCCTTAAAATGCACATTTGGAGTCTCAATAGGGAATTTTCTTAGGTTTTAGCGCATTAGAGGGGAATTGTGGTAGATAAGAACAAAGCCAAAACAATCATAAAAGCAAAGCCCTTAACCATGAAGAAGGAATTGTAAAAGCTAATCAGCCAAATAAACTTTTTTTAGAAGATTCATATCTAACTCTACTTGTCGATTAAGTATTTGGGGTCATTTGCCTAAACTTAAGGATAAAGATGACTTTATTTGGGATGATGAGTACTAAAAAGGTTTTTTTTTTTTTTATGAAATAAAATAGTATTTGACCAAACCCTTAGTCATGACTCATTGAAGGTCAAATCTTCCTTTATTGTTATATATTTTAGCTAGGGTGGATTCCATAGGGTATATGCTCGTCCACGAGTAAGATGGTGTGGAGAAAGTGGTGTATTACCTAAGCAGAGTTCTTAATTTGACAAAGAAGAAGTATTCGACCATTAAGAAATTATGCTTGACAATATACTATGCTTGCACAAAACTAAGATACTATATGCTTTCAACGGTAGTCTTTGTTTCGTACAAAAATGATGTTCTTAAGTACATTCTCTCTTAGTCATTTTTAAGGAATAAGATGGGTAAATGGGTGGCGATAGCTTCATTTAAGTTCCCTCTCTAATATGTTCCTCAAAAGGAAGTGAAAGCTAGGCATTGGATGATTTCTTGGTTGACCACTCTTATTTGGACATCCTAAAGGAGCCAATGGCTGAGATTAGATATGTTGATTCAGGGCATGGTTTGATGGATCAAGAACGACAAGCTCAACTAGTGTAGGAATTATTTTACAATCACTGGAAGACCTTGTGGCTATATTATCCTTGATGTTGGATTTCCCATATACTAATAATCAAGCAGAGTATGAAGCTTTAATCATCATTTTAGAAATCTTATTTAAGCTGAAGGCAAGGTTTGTAAAGGCGAGGGGTGATTCTTTGTTAGTAGTTAATCAAGTTAGCAGAGCATACAAGTGTGAATTGCCTAGTCTCAATGCTTATTGTAACAAGGCTAGGCATTTAGTCCAAGGATTCTAATCATGCTGCCTTGAGTTTGTTGAGTGTGAATGTAATGCCAAAGTGAATTGTTTAGCTCAATCTACTAGTGATTTCTAGTAAGGGTTTTCTACAATCCCAATTTTATATTACCTAGAGTTTGTCTTGTGTAAAAGATCATTTGAGAGTTCGGCTAACGTGTTTATAAGTGAAGTTTGCAAGATGTATTTTCCAATAGATTAAAGAGATGAGATTATTTCCTACTTAAAAGATCTAAGTGCAATGGTTGAACCACAAATGTAAAAACGAGCAATGAAGTTTTTCTATGTTAACGTTGAGCTTTATCGTTAAGGCTTGGATGGGGATATACCACTCTACATAGGCCCAAGGCAAACCATATTGGTCATGGCCTCGATTCGTGAAGGGATCATTGGATCTCATCAATTAAGTCAAATGAAGAAGAAATTCTTAATAACTATTACTAGTTGACTATGGAGAAAGATTGTTTTGATTATGCTAAAGGATGTTAAGCTTGCGAGAGACACGGGCCAATTCAGTATCTTTCTATTGAAGAGCTATATTTAGTCATCAAACCTTAGCCTTTAAAAGGTTGGGTAGTAGATTTAATTAGGAAGATCTTTCCACCTTCTTTTAATTAATGTGTGTTCATCATAGTGGCAATGGATTATTTCATGAAGTGGGTGGAAGCAACACCATTAAAAGTGGCAAATCAGGCCTTAGTCATTATGTTCTTCAAGGAAAACATTATTCATAGGCATGGATTGCCATAATCTATCACTAAAGACTAGGGAAAAATCTTCACAAGAGAAGATATTTAAGAATTTTTCCAAGAGTATGGGATCAAGCTCCTCCACTCAATGCCTTACTATGCTCAAGCTAATAGATAGGTTGAGTCAATGAACAAGGTGATGAAATTAAACATACAAAAGATGGTAGAAAGCATTCCTAGGGTTTGACATGAATTACTCTCTCATAGTCTTTAGGTGATTAGAACAACTATCAAAATAGCTACAGGTTTAAACCTTTTCTAATTAATATATGGGCATGAAGCCATGATCCTGGTCGAGTTAATTGCTCGCTCAATCAAAAGGGTTTACCAAGATAAATTAACTTTGAGCAATAAGTTAGCCATGATGAAAGAACTTAAGGCATTAGATTATGCAAAGCTTAAAGCCCTCAATCGACTTTAACCTCAAAAGAAGAATGTTAAGTGAGCTTACAACAAATGCTTGAAACCAAAAAGCTTTAACAAAGGTAGATTAGTATGGAAAGCATGTCTCTTGATAAGGCAAAAAGATCATGCTTTTGGAAAATGGTTGCCAAATTGGGAAAGCCCCTTTATTATCCTAGATATCATTGGAAATGGTGAATAACCTTAGCCAATAAAGACAAAGTCGTTCACGATCAATCAATCAATGCCAAATTCTTCAATGAATATAACCCATTAGTTTGGAAAGGCATAGATCACTCAATTTTTGAAGGGATACGTGACATGTAACTCTTTAGCTTTGGCTGATGAGTTATCTTTGACTTATAATTAATAGTATTTTCAGCTTTGAAAATTTATTTAAGCTGAATTCCAAAATAGTTTGATTATTAACAATTGGCCAAAATATCCTGTGTAATAATATATCTTAGCCAATTCACTAGATTATTTTAGCTCATGGAGTAATAAATATTATTTTCTTTGGTTGATCAAGAATTCTGATCAGTTCATTATAGTATAATACCTTTGTTAATATTGTGCTTTAATGAATGAATCATGGTGTTTAGATTAATATCTAAATTGAGTGAATGATTAGGGCAGAGGTAATACGAAAAGGCATCCATTTTAAACAAACCATAAAAATTCATGTAGAAAAGGAAATTTTTCTTAAAGTACAAAGTTGAGATTAATAAAATTTTGTTAAAAAATACAATCAAATGTTTTAAGGAAGCTTATTCTTAAATTCTGAAATTTGAGCATTGGCCAAGGACACATAGTTCTAAGCAAACATTTCCTTCTTTCGATTTGCTTAGAAGGTTCTTTTCAACTTTCTCTTCATTTTGATGTGATTGATAGCAACACTGGTTAGGGTCTTTAATCTCTCCTCCAAGTCATGATGAGTTGCTCTGACTTTGCTTAGCTTGTTCAAAAGCTCTTTTTCCCTTCTCTTGAGGGGAATTACCTCACCATCCTAAAGAGCATTGATGGTCTCCCTCTCTTTAGTCATTTTGGTATCGAGACATGAAATTTCATGCCTTGATTTAGAAACTTGAGCGAAAAGGTCATTAACTTGAGTAACCCTTTTCACTATATTAGGTAGTCCCTCTTTGAAATGTTTTAGCATTGATTTCTAATTGATGCTCATCTTGGTCTTGATAGCATACTCAAAGGCAAAGTTTAGGTCCTTCTTGAATGCGTCCAGTTGGATAGGTTCTAAGAGAGTAGAAAAACTAAAAGTTCACAGAGGTGTTGAAGGCACTCAATGACATTTCATAAGTGAGATTCATCTTCACAAACAACCTCTTCGTCTTTCTCGCTCTTAGCTTCAACCTAAAGGTCTGTATCAAATTATTCTTTATCTAGGAAGATAATGTAGTCAATAAACTCATGAGATCATTAAAGGAGTTAAAACCATGGTGATGACCCTAAATTCAAACAAAAGGAAGTAGTTTACCTTAAGGGAAAGAGTAGACTCAAAGACCCCGATCATCTTATTGGGCGATGAATCTAAGGGTCGTTTCCTAATGACTTTATCAAAGAAAGTAGACAGTGGAGAGCTAGATAGGGGCAACGCTAAGGATGGATGGGAAATAAACATATAAGTAGAGGATTCCTTTGGAGTATCTAGTAGTGGAAGATTAGGCGATGCTACGACTTTTAGGCTTTTTATCTTTTATTATTAAAGTTGCTTTCCCACCCATCTTCTCATGGTAGAGGCCTTTAGCTTATTAGTCTTTTTGGTTTTCTTTCTTACAAGCTTAGCCTTATCGTCTACCTTCGTATATTTCTTACCTACCTTTTGAGCCGCATCTGTGATCTTTTTAGGAATGGCCTCTATAATAGAAGTAAATAATTACATAGGAAAGAAGGCTAAAAAAATTACATCAAGCAAACCTAAATGAAATTAGCATCCAAGAGTATAGTGTCATCAAGGACAACTTGTGTTGCACTGAGCTCATCTAAATATAAACTTATTCTTTTTGGGAGATTGTGTTTTCTTTTTTCTATTGGAATGGATCTTGCAACGCTGAAAGGCACATTTGGAATAGAAAGGTGATAGTTAATCCAAGGTTATTGAAAGAACTAAGACTAAATAATCAACAGTATCTTCTTTCTCTAGTATAGGTATTGATCTTAACAGTGAACTTGTCATTCATGAACTAACTTGTCCTCAATATGTTGTACTTGCTTCAACATCTTATCTCGCTTAAGGTAATTATAATTGAAATCATAAAAGTGCTCAAATGCAAAAATCTTAGCAATATGTTAACTTTTAGACTTGGAAGTCTCCTACATATTAGAAGAAAAAGTGTTAGTAGGAAGAGGTTTGGGAAAACCTTACACGATAAGATTATCTTGAGCAAATTTGAACATTTAGAATTTCACAATCTTGGCCCACCAAGCTTCAAAGTCACTCAAAATACCATCTAGGATATCCTAATCGCTCACGATGGTCGAATTATCGACTAAAGCAATAGGGATTATGAGCCTCAACCTCACATTGGTTGTTCCTATTAAGTTCGAGAGAACAAGGGAAATGCAAGTCCCTGGTAATGAGACAACTCACCCAGTTATGGCATTAGTCATATGTGTCATTGCCAAGATAAGGATTTGAGTCGTTTGCTTTCTCATAATTAAATCTTATCCATCTTGATCTAAAAATTGATGGACGAAGCTAATGACAAGGATACTTACATTTGTCATATTAAAAAAACTCAAAGAAGAAAGGAAAAATGTTGCCCAAGGGTTTGAATCAGTTTAACCACTACCCATAATTAGTAAAGGTGAAGGGATTAGGCTGAGATGGTCTATAAGTAAGCTTTGGGAAGTATGCAAGGATCTAAAATTAAACCATCCAAAGAGCACCCCTCATGCCTCCAAAGGAGCCTTATTCTTTATTAGGAAAACCATGAAGACCCCATTATACATGAGCGAGGATTGAAGGGCCTAGGACTAACTGCTTGTCACAGGCAAAAGCGACAACAACTAACAAGTATTCTTTGGTGGCCTTTTTGAAGGGCAAACAAAAAATATATTTACAAAGCCAGTATAAAAGAAATGTAGTATGTTCATTCAATGAAGGTGGGTTGTCCTCTTTTCAATTGCCTTTGATGAAAAAACTATAGCCAAGGTTATTGAGATTAATTTCTATTCCTGCTTGGTCAACCTGTAAAGCGGCAGATATTTCTTAGTCAATGATAGGGGTGTTAAATAGCACAACGGGATCACACAAACTGATAGACATGGGGTCACATTAGAAAAAAAAAATAGTTGGTCGATCAGGGACAAAATAGCAGGGAAAATTAAGCAAGGTTTTATGGATAAGTATTTGGTTAATGGAGAATTGTAGGAGGTCATAGATCCCTATCTTTTTCCATGATTTAGAAAATTTTGAGGACATCCTATTAAACTAATGAATATATTCTTTTTGGATGATAGGCCAAGTCTTTATAGGGGAATACTCAAGCCATAGACTATTGTTCGTTACTAAGCAAAACCTAGGAGCGTCTTTACTATTAAAGAATGATTCTTGAAAAAAAAAATCAATAGGTTCATTAAGTGAAGGCCCTAAACCATAAGTATAAGGAGAGTTGATAAGTGTTAATACTTGGAAATTAATTTGGTAGTCGACAGTATTATCCTTGAATGCCTCAGGGTTGCCTCTTGAGATGATGCCTTAGCTTTTGTCATTTAGAATAGTGAGGAAATAAAAGTAAAGTTGAGAGGATATTCTGGATAAAGAAAGTTTAAGAGAAAGAAGCTCTGAAATAAAAGGAATAACAAAAGTGAAAAATTATTTACTTACTAAAAGTATATGTAGAAGGAAGGGAGACGAAATGATTTATGACCTTTAGAATTTAAATTATCGTGCCAATCGCGTTTATATCCTAATTCAACAATTTGTCACAGTGCCATATGGACTAGCAATTAGATATAAACGGGATTCTCTAGCGCGAATCAAGCAAATTTAGTGTAATATGAGAAATCACAACTGTGAATAACTAGTCACAACCACGAAAATTGTCTGACAAGCATTCAATGCAAAATCTGCCTAGCATACCTTGGAGATTTAGACATAGTTTTGTATATAATGTCTCCTTGGTAGTTGTTGCCTATAAATACTCCACCAAATGAAATTGAATGCAAGAGAATAACATTCAACATAGCAAAACTCTTGCAATTTTGTTTCTCAATCTTTGTACATTCAATTTCTTGTATGTAAGTTGTTATTGTTTGGTGTGAGCATTCAACACTACTAGGATTTAGGTTTGAGAGTTAGCCATTATTGTAAGACTCTTGTTAGGTTAAGTGTGACCTGGGAAAACACTTGTAAGGTTATGTGTGAGCCTTGAAACATAAAATGTAAAGTTTGGTGTGAACTTAAGAAACACTTAGTGATAGTGAAATATACAATTAGAAGAATTGGGGAGCGGATGTAGGGTTTGTTTACACTCAAACCACTATAAAATCTTATGTCTTTTACTCTTCTCTTACTTTTTCTATTTCCTTCTCAACAAACCTTCCGTCTAATTTTTTAAATTTTCCATCAATTCAACCCCCCCTTCTTGGTGCTCAAGGGTCAACAAGTGGTATCAAAGCCTAATCTTAATCAAATCCTTAATTATGTGAGAAAAGATCAATGGCATAAGAAGGAATCCACACTCATCTAAAGCCCTACTTTAAAGGAACCAACTATACTCATTAGAATTATATAATGGAGATATATTTGGATAACGATGTGGTGGATCTTTGGGACAAAGTAGTGAAAGAATGGAAGCCTCCTACAAAAATGGTTGATGGTAGTGAAGAATTTATCCTAAGGGAAGAATGGATGGAAGCTCATAAAAGATCAAACAGGAAGAACAATAGGGCAAAGACCATTCTTCTTAGCTCCTTATCAAGAGAGGAGATTGGAAGAGTGCAACATTGTCTCACTACCCATGGTAAATGGAAGGCATTGGAGAACTATCATGAAGACACTACATTGGTGAAATCAAGCAGGCTAGAAACATATATGATGGAGCAGAAGCTCTTCATGATGAAAGATAATGAAAGCATCACTGATATGACCAAATAGACTCCTATTCATTGTCACCAACATGAAGAAATTCAATAGAATTCTCACCAATCATGAGGTAAACACCAAAATTCTAAAATCTTTATCTTTTGAAAAATTTGGTGCTAGAGTTTGCAATATTCAAAAATCTAATCCAAAAATTAGAAAAGGTGTAAATTGATGTCGTCATTAGCAAGCTTCTCACTCATGAGTTAGCCTTGAAGAATGATGAGGAAATGAAGAAATTGAGAGGACAGGGAGATAAAAATGAAAAGACTAAAAAAAGACCCTTGTTCTCAAATCCTCTATCGAAGATAAAAAGATTGAACCTGCCTCAAGTGAGAGTGATGATAGTGAGAAGGAAGAAGAAGAGCTGGCCATGCTTTCAAGAAGGACCAAGGAGCTCATAAGGAGAAGGAAGGATAGGAGGAACTTTTAAAAGGCATCTCTTAACTTTAAAGAAAGAAAAATGAAGTGAGCTGCTATAAATGTGGAAAGCAAGTCACATCAAATATGATTGTCCCAAGTTCAAGAAAAAGAAGAAGAGTTTTAAAGCCACAGGGGATGACAACTCTAGTTAGAAAGATGAAGAAGTGGCCAATCTTTGCTTCATGGCTTAAGAGGACTCTTTAAATGAGGTAAGTACTTCTTCACACTCTTATGATGATTATGATGCATTTGATGATGTGGATGATGAGCTTTTTAAAGCTCTTACTTTGAGATATGATAAATATAAATCACAAATGAAAACTTATACGAAAAAATGTTCAAAACTAGAAGATGAATTTAAATCCTTAAATGATCTTGTAAGTGAGTTAAGAACTTCTAATGAAGAACTTAAAAAATCTTTAGAGAATCGTTATAAGTCTTCATCCTCTCTTAACTCCTAGAGAAAGGAAATTGATTATTTAAAGGGTAAAGTTATTAAACTTAGAAAACATCTCTAAATTCCATAAAGGGAAGAAAGCCTTGGATACACTTATTATATCTCAAAGACCTCCTTTAGTGAGACATGGTCTAGGTATTAATGGAGCCTCTTCATCTACTTCATCTCTCAATACATTCAATAAAGCATCAACACCTCAAACTTCAAGTATTGAAGTCATTAGTCAGAAAGGTGATCCTAGCACTAAGCCACTTATGCCTAAGGGTAAAGGAAAGGCTCCCTAAGGCTCAAAGAGCTAATTATGCCTACATTTATAAAAATAAGCATGCTCTACCACACACACGAAGAAAATTCTCTTCTACTACTCATCATTCATGCGCTTGCATGCACTCTCATCACTAAAGTATGAGAAGGCCTTTTACTCATACGAAAGTTATGCATAGGAGAAAGACTTATAAGTCTAAACTCTAATGTCATTATTATATGAAGTATGGTCACAAAAACATATTTTGTTATAATAGAAAGGCACACCTCAAATTAAAGGATCCTTTTAAGCCTAACCCCCAAGGACCCAAGTATGTTTGGGTACCTAAATAAAGGTGATTTATTTTTGTTTTATAGGAATGTTTGGAAGCTACCAATGAAAATGATTGGCATGTGGATAGTGGGTGCTTAAAGTATATGACTAGAAATAAAAAGCTATTCATAACCATTAAACGGTAACGTAATTGGCATTGGAATAGTTGGTAAGAAAGGTTGTTCCCTTATTAATAAAGTCCTTTTAGTTGAAGGCTTGCAACATAATTTCTTTAAGTGTAAGTCAATTATGTGACAAAGGTAATAAAGTCACCTTTGACCCTGAAGAATGTCGGGTTACCACTTTTATGGATAAGAAGGTAGTCTTTAAGGGTGAAAGGAGAGGCAATATCTACTTAGTAATCGACTTAGACAATTTGGCTAACCAATCCTTTAAGTGTCTTATCTTCATTAGCAATGAAGCTTAGTTTTGGCATAGAAGGCTTGGTCATGTTGGCATGGAGCTTTTACACAGTCTATCAAAAGGAGAGCTAGTAGAAGGTCTTTCCAAGCTTAAGTTCACAAAGGACAAGACATGTGGACCTTACAAAATGGGAAAGTATGGTCACATAAGCATATTCAGTTACATTAGGAAGGCACACCTCAAATTGGAGGATCCTTTTAGGCCTAATCCCCAAGAATTCAAATATGATTGGGTACCTAAACAAAGGTGATTTGTTTTTATTTTGTAGGAATGTTTTGAAGCCACCAATGAAAATGATTAGCATGTGGATAGTGGGTGCTCAAAGTATATGACTTAAAATAAGAAGATATTCATAGCCATTGAAGAGAAAGATGGTGGCAGTATCACTTTTCAAACAATGCCAACGATAAGGTAATTGGCATTGGAATAGTTGGTAAGAAAGGTTGTTACCTTATTAATAATTTCCTTTTAGTTGAAGGCTTGCAACATAATTTGTTAAGTGCAAGTCAATTATGTGATAAAGGTAATAAAGTCACCATTGACCCTAGAAAATGTCGGGCTACCACTTTTATGGATAAGAAGGTAGTTTTTAAGGGTGAAAGAGAGGCAATACCTACTTAGTAATTGACTTAGACAATTTAGCTAACTAATCCTTTAAGTGTCTTGTCTCCATTAGCAATGAAGCTTGGCTTTGGCATAGAAGGCTTGGTCATGCTAACATGGAGCTTCTACAAAGTCTATCAAATGGATTGCTAGTAGAGGGTCTTCCCAAGCTTATGTTCATAAAGGACAAGACATATAGACCTTACCAAATAGGGAAGCAACACCAAACTTCCTTCAAATCAAAAAATGTTGTAAGTACTTCTAGACCTCTTCAATTTAGCCATATGGACTTAATTAAACACATTAAGAATGGGTACTAGTCTAGGTGGAAAACATTATGCATTTGTCCTAGTTGATGACTACTCTAGGTTCACTTGGGCATCCTTTCTTGCTCATAAGAATGACACTTTTGATGCTTTCAAAAGTTTTGCCAAAAGAGTACAAAATGAAAAAGTTACTTCATTTCTTCTATTAAGAGTGACCATGGATAAGAATTTGAAAATGAGTCTTTTAAAAATTATTGTTTAGAGAATAGGATTTCTTCTAAGTTTTCTACTCCTAGAACACCACAATAAAATGGTGTTGTACAAAAGGAAAATAGGACATTGGTAGAGATGACTAGAACCATGTTTAATGAGTATTCTTTGTCTAATTACTTTTGGGCCAAAGCCATCAATACCTCTTGTTATGTTGCAAATCATGTTTTTAAAAGACCCATTCTAAACAAAACTTCTTATGAGCTATGGAATGGTAGAAAACTTTAGTTTTCATACCTTATAGTTTTTAGGTGCAAACATTACATTTTTAATACTAAGGATAACCTTAGAAATTTTGCTTTAAAAACTAATAAAGACATTTTTCTTGGCTACTCCATCTCTAGCAAAGCCCATAAGGTATTTACTATAGGGTATTTAATAAAAGTACTATGGTTGTTGAAGAATTTATGAATATTGTATTTGATGAATCTAGTAAACTTGATCTTGGGAATGGTTCTTTTGTTAATAATCTTGGAGGTGATTTTGAGAAGTTGGAGCTTAATTCAACACTAAAGGAAATTGTAATTGATCTTGAAGATAACAAGCCATCATAAGAAGTTGAGGAATCTCAACCACAATAAGAAGAAAACCAAGCTTAAGGACTACCCAAGGATTGGAGATTCTCCAAGTATTACCCTAAGGATCTTATCATTGGGGAGACATCCAAGGGAGTAAATACTATATCTCAAATTACATCTATTAGATAATAATCTTACATTTGTTTCTAAATTTGAGCCAAAATCTCTTAATGTGGCTTTTGATAATAAGAGTTGGTGATTGATATGCAAGAAGAACTCAACCAATTTGAGAGAAATAAAGTATGAAAACTTGTTCCTAGGCCTAAGGAACACCCGGTTATGGGATGCAAATGGGTGTTTAAGAATAATTTAGATGAGTAAGGTTATATTACTGATAACAAAGCTAGATTGGTTATAAAGGGTTACAACCAAGTGGAAGGTATTAAATATGACGAAACCTTTGCCCTCATAGCAAGATTAAAGGCCATTAGGATTCTTTTAGCATATGAAAGTTATGTAAATTTTAAAATTTTTCAAATGGATGAGAAGAGTGCATTTTTGAATGGTTTTATTGAGGAGGAAGTCTATGTTGAACAACCTTCAGGTTTTGAGTCTCATGCTCTTCCAAATCATGTTTTCAAATGAACTAAAGCCTTATATGGTTTAAAACAAGCTCTAAGAGCTTGGTATGAGGGGCTTAGTTCATTTCTTTTACAAAATGATTTAAAAAAGGCATGGTTGATACTATTTTGTTTGTAAAAAGGCATAATAAAGATACACTCATTGTATAAATATATGTTGATGACATTATATTTGGTGCTACTAATGAATCTTTTTGTGAAATTTTGTGAAGTGTTTGACTAGGGAATTTGAGATGAGCATGATGGGAGAGCTCAAGTTCTTTATTGATCTTCAAATTAAGTAAACCAAATAGAACATCTAAATCAACAAGCTAAGTACACAAAGGATCTACTCAAGAGGTTTGGCATGGATGGATGTAAAGTAGCAAAGACTCCAATGAGTGCAACTATCAAGCTAGACAAAGATGAATAAAGTAAGCCTATTAATGAAAAGAAGTATAGAGGTATGATTGGCTCTCTCCTCTATCTTATCGCATCTAAACCCGACATCATGTTTAGTGTTTATTTATGTTCTAGATTTCAATCTTGTCTTAAGGAATCTCATTTGAATTCTATGAAAAGAATTCTTAAGTATTTACATGAAACATTGCAGTTAGGACTATGGTATCCTAGGAATTCATCTTATAGTAGTTTGTTGGATAGAAAGTGCACTTTCAGAGATTTTTAATTCATAGGTGAATGTCTAGTTTCTTGGTTTAGAAAGAAGTAAGTTTTAATTGTCTTATCCACCGCCAAAGTGGAATATGCGACAACAAGTTGTTGTTACACCTAAGTTCTTTGGATGAAATAATAACTCAAGGATTATGGCAAAGTTGTTGATCACATTCCCATCAAATGTGACAACACAAGTGCAATAAATCTTTCAAAGAATCCAATCCAACATTCAAGAAGCAAGCACATAAACATTAGACATCATTTTCTTAGAAATAATGTCCAAAATAGTAATATGGTGTTAGAATTTATTGACACCAATCACCAACTTACAGGCATTTTCTCTAAACCCCTTAATGAATAAATGATGAACTTCATCAAAAGGGAACCATGGATGCTAGATGGAAGCTCCCTAAGGTGAAAATTGATCTCACTTTATGTACTTCATTCCTTTTTATCAATGTTGATTCATTGGTTGATATGATTGGTAATTATTTGATAACTTTGTGTGTTAAATGATTTGGATGTGTTAATTCATAGTACAATTATGCTTTTCAATGCCAAATTGCTTGAATTAATCATCATAACATTAATTTGATCACATCTAGTATAGGTCAATTCTTTTTGCTTATTGATTTGCAAAGTGTTTTGTAATTCGAGACCTATATTATCGATTCACTTTTCGCCTCTATTTTATTTTTGTAATTTGAATTTATTTTAATTTGACATAAGGTATTGGAGATATCTTAATTTGAACCGCCACCTTTTCTTTGAATCTTGTTCTCTTTTTATATGGGAGACGCTCCACAGGTATGGAAGCTATAATTGTAAACCACAATTGAATTTAGTCATTATTTATAGGTCCAACTCAAAATTTTCTATGTCTGTCAATTCGCTATCACAATTTTAGATTGCCACATGAAATTTTTCAAAATTTAAAATTTTTTGACTGTTGACTTCATTGATTTCTAAGGAAATTTTATTCGTTACTCAGAGATTTCATAATTAGCTATCACGATAAGGCAGTAGTGACCACAAATTTTTAAAACCATTGGCATCATTTGATTTGACATTCAAACGGTGTATGCTCCTAATTTACTGCATTCGTTACCATTTTCCTATCATCTTTACTCATTTCTCTGCCTATTTAAACCATCTTCACACTCATTTATTCCACTTTTATCATTCTCCTCATCAATCATCATTTCTTTTCTCAATCTCTTTGAATTTCTCCCATTTTCAACTTTCATGGCACTCTAAAGGCTTACTAAAGCAGAAAAGGGTAAGGTAATTGCCCAACCTCAAAGCTCTCCTTCCCTTCATCTAATGAAAGGGATCACCAAAGAAGAAAAAGAGATACTCAAAGCCAATTCAAATAAAATCATCTAATCAAACAAAATTCCATGTACCTTTCTCCTTGAGTTTTTTGGCATCAAGGATGAGATTCATGTCTTTCCTTTTAACCTTGGTTGGAACGAGTTCATATTTAGAGACGAGTTAGGATATGAAGAAGTCATCCGAAAGTATATGTGCACCATAACCTTGAGTCGAAGGGCTAAATCTAAAACATGATCTATTGGGGCTAAGAAACAAAAAACTACTACTCTTTCTTCTAAGAGGAAACGACTAATGATTGAGGAAGTTACTAAAGAATCCATCCCATCTCCTAAGCCAAAGTAATTTAGTTGATTTTTAAAAGAAGGTGGATATAACTCCTTATCATCTTCTTGACTTTAAGGAATTTGAAGATATTTAAAATGAAGAAGAAGACCAAGAATAGCAAGGAGATGAGGCACAAGGAAGAAGAGATGAAGAAATTAGTGATAATGATGAAAATGATGACATATCTCTGACTTTCTAGTTTTATACTTAAGCTTGTAATCCTTTTCTATTTGTGTTCTTTTCATTTCTTATGTTTGACCTAAGTATATGATCAAAGATTTTTTTTTTTGTTTGACTTGTATTCTTTACTTTGTCTAATATAATCTATGTTTGAATTTTGTTCCCTCTACTGTTGCTCAATGTTATTTTTGTTTGCATAATTCTACTTTTTCCTATAATTACAATTGTTCTCTCTTTGTTATCTTGACAAAAGGGGAGAGTGAACTTGCATGTTATTAATTAAGGGGGAGTATGAATTTTTTTTTTTTTTTTGGGGGGGGGGGGGGGGGGGGAGAGTATTTAAAGTGCTTAA
>CATIWR010390755.1:0-12714 GCA_949677035.1 Omphalea diandra
TTGACCATATTTATATATATATATTTATTTTTTTCTTTTTATATTTTTTTTTTTTTTTTTTCTTTTTGTCTATTTTATATATATATATATATATATATATATATATATATATATATATATATATATATATAGCATGTTATGAGTTGTGCGTGATGTGCTTAAGATTAGTGTAATTATCTTAAGCTATATTTATTAGTTTCCAATTGTGTTTCTGGAAACAAAGGCTAAGGCATATATTGTGTGCATTTCCAAAATGGAAACAAAAGCCTTGTTGCGAAGCCTTGTGAATTTCTCTTGCTCATTTGAGCATGTGTGAAAGAGAAATATTTGAAGGACTGACAAAGAAAATAGTGTATTGATCACATGTGAGTGCTATTTTCTTATTACACTGACATATCGGAATCCAAGTCGATTAAGTTATCAATATTTGTGACTATTGATTGGTACTATGTCAATAAGGGACATAATTACTATCATGATCCAATATTGATAATTTAATGTGGACAGGATTATGTTTAAGGTGTTATTTTATCAATAAACTATATGTTTTATAAAATTATGCGGCCATATTTAAGTTTAAAGTATTCAATCTGAGAGTCGTTTTCAAGAATATTTTTAAAACATAAAACTGCCATAATTAATATTGCCAAAGTGGGAGAATGTTAGAATTTTTTGTGTGAGCTAATATTAATTATTAGTTTGTTTTAATTTTTTTATAAAACAGACTGAATAATATAGTTTATTGATTAGTGGGTAAGCCCAATTAAATTGTGATCAAATGAATTATGGGCTTATGACATCTTTAGTGGGCCGATATGGAAGACATTCTATGTAAACCTAATTTAACATGGACTTGTGATGGATGAACCTATTAAATTTATTATAAATGGGCTATGTCCTCTCTCCTGGCTTCTAACTCTAACCCTAGTTGCTACACCCATTAGTAGTCATCTTGAGAAAAGGTCAAGGAGAGGAAGACTTAGCTCTTGATTTCAATTCTTTTGATCTATTTTCTTGGTGTTTAATTCTAGTGATTGATATTATAGCTCAAAATAATTTCGGATCTATTGCACAAATAAGTACGTAGTTTGTTTATGCTTAATTGTTGATTGGTGTTCTAAATTCATGTACTAGATCCTGAATAAATTCTTACATTGGAAGCTTGATGTATGCAATTTCAAGTTGTTAGAATAGTGAGTAGTTTTTTAGCAACTCCTAGAAAGGAACATTAGGAAGCTGTCAAATGGATCTTCAGATATTTAAGAGGCAAATCAAAATTGCGTTATCTTCATGAATGAAAAACCAGTTTTAGAAGGCTATACAGATGTAGACATGGCAGGTGATCTTGATGGTCGAAAGTCTTTATTTGGCCATTTATTTACTTTTGCATGGGAAGCTATTTCATCCTAGCCTAAACTACATAAATATATTTTATTATCTGTAATAGAAGCCTAGTATATTTTTGTCATAGAGGTAGGAAAAAAAAGATGTTATGGAAGAAGACATCCTTCAAGACTTAGGATTGAGGCAAGGGAAGTATGTAATTTATTATGATATTCAAAGTAATTGACTTAAACAAAAACTCTAATTACCACTGTACAATGAAACATATTGATGTTAGATATTATTGACAAAGATTCATTCAAATATGAATGTATGACATATAAATATGATACATACAAATATGATTATAGCATACATATTGACAAAGATGATACATCGATAAAAACTTGAATTATTCCAAGCTTGTCAGAATGAGTTTGAGATAATGGATATGTAAAATGTCTCTTTTCCATGTGGACTGAAAAGAGGAAGGGAATTGATGGGTTTTATTTTCAACCCAAGTGAAAAAAAGAAAGAAAGAAAGAAAGAGAGATGGAGGTGCATTTATCAACTGGAGATGCCTATCTTTTTGACAATTGTAAGCTTTGAGAACCTAGGCATCAAAGCTTGAGTTAGACATATCAAGAGAAAGAGAGAACATAGAGTGAGAGAGCTAGAATCTCTATAAGAACAAAATAGTGAAGTTATTATTCTGAAAGTGCTAAATATTTTGAGGGCCACTATTTTATGAGATCTCTTTTTGGGGTATATGATATTGTATTTCCCTAATCACTGTTTAGAGAAGATTATATTTGTATTTCTACTTCTATAATGAAGATTTTTCTAGATTGTCATGCTGGCTTTTATCTCCAAAATTCAAAAGGATTTTTCATGGAAATTTTGGTATCCTGATTTTACTGCTTATTTTATTATTTGATTTAATATATAAATGAAATATTTATACTTTTTCATAACCAATTGTGTATTTTTTTTATTTTAAATTTAATTTATGATCACTTTGTATTTTGAATCTTTAAAAATTATTTACGTAAATCAATATTAACATAAAAAATGAAAAATCACCAGAAAACTTCAAACATTGTTATCTTAAGCTTAAAATGGGCAACTTTGTTAATCTAATAAGTATATGCAATATAAAATATAATCTCATACTATTTTTCCCTAGTAGATTTTCCTTGCCCCCTCAAAATTTGCTGATGTATTACCAAGACAGAAGCTGTACTACCAAAATCAACGGATGAAACAAAATCTCCTATGATTCCCAGTTCTTGATTTTCACTCCAGCTCGACAATCCTTGAATGATCACTGGATTTATCCCTTGTTTTCTTCCCACAATCCAAAGATCATTAGCATTCGTGTTGAAGGCCTGAATTGCTGCAAGAGTTTCTTCTCCATTCTTAACCACAACCTCTCTATAAAACACTCTTTCATTGGATTCATTCTTCACCCAGAACCATGTCACAACCCCATCATCAAGCTTTTTCTCCATCTCATCATCTCCTTCATTATTATGTGCAAGGAATCTTACAACTATAAGAGAAACATCAGGGTTCGATACCATTCTATCTGCAAACGTTAGAGCTTCTCGAGAATCTGCTCCTCCCAAGAATAGCATAACATGTTTTTGGACTACTGAGGAGAGTGAAGAGGCTTGATGAGCTGCCATAATGGGCTTACTATCAACAAGAATTCCCACAGAGCAAGGGGCATGTGCTAAGACATCTGAGCTTATCGATCGCATTCCATGACCATGGCGCATGATTTCTGTTCCTGCAAGTGATTCAAGCTTTCCATTTCCAAAAGGCAAAATGATGAGAGAAGCCTTGTTCAACAAAGCTAACTCACATATATCTTGGTACATTGTTCGCTTCACAGTCAAAGCTGTGAAGAAATGAAGCTTTACCAACTGTTTGCTTTTTTGTTGATAATGTTTGAACGCATTCTGGATGCTCTCATGGTCTTTATATTTCAAAGGCTCTTCTGTATGCTCATGGTCGATGAACACTGGAGTTGCACGACCAACAAGTTCAATGAGATGGAGAGCATAAACTGAGAATGGACTATTGGCAGTTGCGTGCGCGATTTCAAGGAAATCAATAAGTCCAGGTACGTTTTCTTCATCATCGATGCAAACTAAAATGCGAAGCTCTTTGCCAATAGGGTTGTGTTGGATGGTTCTTCTTTTGTTAACCATGTATGGCCTTGTTGGATTGTAGAGGAAGCCGAGGATAGGAGTGCATATGGCAGTCACTACTGCTGTTAATAGTACCGACAATGTGAACAATGGAATCCCAATTATCTGTTCATATACATTCAAATTTTATATATTACTGAATCGCTACATGCAAACAAAAACGGTATTCAAACTTGCTCAAAGTTAAACTATTTTTATGTCTTTAGGCAAATAACTAAACATGCATAGAAAAAGGAGACATACCAGTTTGTCCATCCAATGGAGATATAACAAAAGGTCAAGTTGACCTCTTAAGTTCAAAATCAGACTAAGAGTGAGACTATCTTTTAATGGAATTTCAAAGTAGAGAGCAGCAACCAAAACTGAAACTACTTTAGACACATATCCCGTCACCATCATAATAAAAAGTGGTGACAATGCTGACCACCCAATATCTGCCATGGCAAACACATTTGTGCATATGCCCACAAGTGCAAATGAAAAGGGCATCAGAAGCTCCATTATTATTGTCTCACTCTTTTCCGCAATGGTAGCACCTAATGGAGGACCATCAGGTATGACCAGGCCCAACCATAAGGACCCATTTGCAATAGCTACTCCAAACATGTCTGTGAAAAAACCCATTACTAGTACCCCCAACAAAATCAAAATCACATAACTTTGTTTAGCAGGTTTTCCTTCTGGGGTCTTGCTAACAATCCAAATCATGGATCTTCTAATAGGAACAAGAAAAAATGCTGCTAAAACACCAACTGAAATCAAATACCATAAGGCACCTTGCGTACTTACTTCACCTTGCTTTAATGCCTCAAATGTGATGATAGCAACAATGCCAATTGCATCGCCTACTACTGCTGTGGATAATGCCATCCGTCCAATCTCAGAGCTAAGTAGATTTAATTCTTTAAGAATAAGGTAAATGACTGGAAATGAAGTTACAGCCATATTCGTGGCAACTGATCCAAACCCAGTGATTTTTGCGAGTTCTTCATCCATTGATGATCTTAAGGCGACACCAACTAAACACACTATTACGAAGGGACATAACACTCCAATCAGGGCAGTGTACAAATGCTTCCTTCCTGTTTTTCTAATTAAGGTGATATCCATCTTTACTCCAGACACGAAAAGGAAAAACATGAAACCCATTATTCCAATATTCCTTATCAAAAATTGGGCATTATCAGGGAACACTTTCCTCGTGAATGTCTGGTTACTTCCCAGGACGGAGGGTCCAACGATTATACCACCCTTCAAATCATTAAAATGCAGTACTTTCACATTTATACATTTATTTAATAATGATAACAAATAAAACAAAAATTTATTGCAATGCATTTCTATTGAAATCTTCTTTTTTTTTTTTCAAAAAAAAAAAGTTAAATGTTACATTGTTTCTTTCTTTGTTTAATTAATATAATATCAAAACACACGAGTAAGTGACAAAAACACTATTCGCAAGACCAATTATCTAAATCAAACTTGTTTTCTAAAAAGCAACAGAAAAACAACCAAGTTAAACTTGATTGGCCACGAATAAAAAACCCCATTAAAATTATTATTTTGGAATATCGTATCACCAAAATATATCAATTTTAATAGTCATCAATCAACATGTTCGATTTTATATTTATTTTGCCATTAGCATGCATTATAAAGGAATTTGGAAAAATAAAATAGGAACTTACAATGATGTCAGAGACAATTCTAGGTTGCTTTAGAGGCTTGAGAAGAAAACGAACAATTCGAGAAACAACAATGATCATAATAATCTCCAATAAGAAAAGGCTAAAAGAGTAATCCAAAGGGTTTTCTCCATAAAAAATGCCTAAAGGATGAGGAGCATGGATTTTTTCACATATTACTTGAAGCTGAGGAACGACACGGTTGAATTCCAGAACGGGATCAGACTCGACTGCCATTGTATGATGCCATTCATCTCGGATAAGGGAATGATAGACTGGAGAACTCCTAACCATCACAAGTATCTCTAACTTTATCAAACTAATGCAAAATAATAATAATAATAATAATAATAATAGCGGTAGAGAGGAAAGTGAAAGAGAGAGACGCACAATGAAATTGAGACAGAAAAACCGATCATATTGAATGTGGACATGCGTGAATTTGGGTACTTAAGCACCGTTGACCATTTTCTTCAACTACTAGAATCATGTTCTTTTTATGTTTTTTCCCCTCTTTTTTTAAAAATCTATACATTTTTACTTTCATTATTTTTATTTTGCATAATATTTTTTTTAACTGCTGATTTTTATTTTTTTTTTAAACAATACTGGTAGTCCAAATCACTCATAATCTCTTTGATTCAAACTTCAAAATCGACAAAATCAAAATAAAAGATAAAATCAAGTGAAATAAAAAAAATTAATTTTTTTTATGAATATTTGATTTACTAGAAGAATTGAAATCTGTTATCTGAAGATGTCCTAAAGTAATAGGGTAATGACAAATAAATAACAAGTTTAAGACTTTAAAAGAAACACCAAGATTTATAAAGGTTCAACTAAAAATCTGACGTACTTCCTTTTTTGTAGATCACATGAGATAGTTTTATTACCGAATAGCTTGCAAGCGTTGTTCAAATCTTTACACAAGAGTGAAACTTTTAGGCACGATGCAAACCTATAATAGGTGAATTGATCATGCACCACTAAGAGTCTTTAACAAATAGTTTTTAGACACTATTAAAGTCTACCCAAGATAGATTTGCAGGTGCTATTTTAAAATCTTTCTCAAAAGTTTAGTTTATGATTTTCCAACTCAAAGAAATATCCTTTAATAAAGATCACAAAAATGCACAAAGGTATACTCTTAGTCACTTCAACACTTTCTAAATTAAAAAAGAGATGAATCTAATAAATGAACTTGAAGCAAGATTGAGGTTAGGATTACTAAAGTAGCTTTGCATAGCTTCCTCTTCTTTAAATGATGACTTACATAAACTCACAAAGAATATTTGGTTTAATTTAGTGAACTCTTAAACACTTTTGATTGCTATATATTGCTCAATTTTCTCAATAAGTGGTCTCCATATCATGTATATCTCTTATTTTTCAAATATATTGAGTTCTAGTAATTATATAGTAATTTGAAGAAAACTAATTGATACTCACAGTTGAAAAGTATCATCCGTGCTAAAATAGTCGTTAGAATCCTGTCAATGCCCATTGGAGGTGTTGGCCATGGTCATTCAATAAACAATGATCACAAGATCTTTCATCAATGGTCATTGAATATGAATGCTACTTCTTGACAATAGCCATTGGAATAATCCAACACCTGTTGAAGAATTTTATCACATCATTGTGCTTGTACAATTGTCTTTGAGCAATGTCCACTTTACACAACATTGTTTTCTTTAATAGTCGTGTAAGACTTCTTATAATAGTCTTTGTGACTTGTGTAATAACCATCGCTTCTTCAACATTATTTACTAAGTTTTGTCAATTGTCTTTAAGGAGATGCCTACATTATGTTGTGATTCAACACTTATTGAGTTCTTTTTAGTTGTCATTAAAGACCTAATAATTAACTTTCAACCATCATTGGGTTTTTCCCTTTTGTCATTAGTAAAAAAAGAGAAAAAAATCATAAAAAGAAAAAGAAGAAAGGAAAAATAATAAAAAGAGAAATACATAGTATATATAGAAGAGTATAGTGAAAAAGTCCTTTAAAGTGAAATTGTATCTAGTTTAGTCATCAATAATAAAATTTAGAGACTAAACTATTAAAAACCAAATGAAATATCAAAGAGAAGATTTAGCATAGGGGATAATGGCTAGGAAATTTGGATTAGTATGAATGTCTAGATTGTTTAGGATGGTGGGTATATCTAGTGTTTCTAGAGATTGACTCTTAGTTGAAACTGGCTTCCTTTAAGCTTCATCATCCTTCTCATTCTTCCTTTTATGTTCTTACATGCTAGATTTTGAGCCATATTTGAGCTTTACATTTTCAATCACCTAATCTGGAGTTTGAGCTATGTCCCTTAATTGCAAAGTGATCATGTTTGTTTGTCCTCGAAGAGTTATGTCCAAACTGCTTATTGTTGTATTAAGTAATGTTAGCTACTACACCCCTTTTCATTAAAGGCAAAGAGAGATAGGATTTGAGTTTGAGGAGTATAAGAAGATGACATACTTGATTAAACTATTATACCTATTTTAGTAGCTATTGTGACACCTGCCTTTGCAATCCTCATGGTTCACTTCTTGTTCAATTGTTTCTACTTTATTGTCATAACCCAAATTTTGAACCACGTTGACACTAGGGAATGAGAAGGTTTAAGGCCTCTAAGACTTGTAGCAAGCCTAATTACTTATGGTTAAAGCCCATTTCTAAGCACTTTGATACCTTGAATTTAAACTTATACTTATTTGCCCATAAACATTTTTAGCTCTTATTTGTTGCACTTTAGATTCTTATGATAAAATAATTGGGAAGTAGGGGGTTTAAGCTAAGCTTAATCTTAAATATTTGATAAAGACACTTTCTTACATCATATTATACCATCTAATTAACTTCTTATCATGTCATAACTAGTAAAGTCTAGACTCACTAGTCGATTCCTTCTATTTTTTTCCTTTTTTACTTATCATTATATACACATTATTAAACATAAAACTCTCCCATTTAGATAATCCTAGAATCAAGTGTCCACTTAAGGTCATTCTAGCTATAACATTCTTTTAATTATCATAAGCATTCAACATTTATCTTACATAAGCCATAAATCTTAATATGCCTTAACATCATTTTCTTTAATCACGTATCATACTCATTTTACATTATATTAATCGTAGACATATACATATCATATTATTTATAATTCATACCCTATGGAGATTACTAAGCATATAAAATACAACTTAACATCTTACTTAATACATATATAACCCCTTCAATACACATGTACATCAATTCAAAAGGCAACTACGAAAAAACAATGTAATGCCTTAACAATATGTGATACATAGAACATGAACTCGAATCCTTCATTTATAGCCTTTAATCTCTAGCATTTGATTATAACATTAATCGTATGTTTAACCAGCAAAACAATATGTGTGTGTGAGGGGTGTGCTCCTTATGGGAAACTCAAAGAGGAATTTATATTATCCATATTGATGCTCATATGCCTTAACATGATTGCATTTTTATCTAAGTGGCATAGCATTTGCATACAACATTTACTTGCCATATCATTATATACACGAATAGTCAAGTCCATTGGAGACCTTATTTTGTTTACTTATCTTTGTTTCATAGGAAAGTTGTCTCACCATCCATGGTCTTATGGGAGAAATGCATTACTAGCTACATCTTTCTTTTATTCGGGAGAGTTTCCTTACCAGCCATGTCATGCATGTATATCATTCATTTATTTGACATAAGTTTCAATGCTTTCATAGATAGTTATGACTATTTGGGTTTCCACTTCTTCCTTGAAATACCCTCACATCACATGACATTTAAACACAACATTTATACCATGGCATTTCATTTCATCTCATAACAAGGCATATGACTTTCATATTAACATATCGTGGCCTACTATGGCCTATACAATTAAACTCATACATGTAAAGCAATTAAAATCCCTCACCTTTCATTATTAGTAATAATTTTTCTTTGCATTGGCTTTACTTTTTCTTTATCTCTTTGCTTTAGCCTTATTTGTGTTTGCCATGTGACCTAGGCTAATTTTTGTAATGGATATTTTATTTATGTAATGGTTGCACTTTTTTAAAACATTTTTATTATATTATGTTTATAGATAAATGATAAATTTCATGAATAGTTAATTTTACTTAAGAACATCAAGTATGTGACGTGATAGTAAAGCCCTTAAGTGTAGAGAATTCTATTCTAAATTATCCCTAGTTGGTCATTATTGTTGGGATAACTATGAATGAAGACTAGTATGTGTTGTGACTGATGACTATGCTTTATTGGTCATGGATAACATGGAATTAGAGCTGCCAAAGCAACTGATGGAAATGAAGGCTTATATCATGGTGGATCATCTTAAGGAACTATTCTAAAAGAAGGCTTTAATTGAAAGGTTCAATACCATTAAGGTTCTACTCTCATGCAAGTTGACAGCTGGTAGCTTAGTCAATCCTCATGTTTTGAAATGAAGGGTCATCTAGAACACTAGCAAAATTTTGGTCTCATAATTAGCCAAAAGTTAGTCGCTAACATCATTCTCTAGTCCTTGATTGATGCATATAATGCATTCATCATGAACTATTACATGTATAATATGGAGAAAATTATTTCTAAATTTCATGGGATGATCAAAACTATTGAATAGAACATCAAGAACAACACTAAGGATGTTTTGAATCTTAAAAGAAGAAGGCTAACAAGAAGGCTATAAAGGACTTAAAGAAGTTTAAGCTTAACTTTAAGCCTAAACCTCTAAAGGAAGGAGCATGCCATTTCTGCAATAAACAGGGCCATTGGAAAAGAAATTACATGCTCTATTTGGATGATCTAAAAAAGAAAAAAGGACATTTAAGTTGCTTCTTTAGGTATTCATATTATAGAGGTCAATTTATCTACTTTTGAATCCACTTCATAGGTATTAGATATTGGATATGGATCTAACAATGTGTATTGTCTAAAAAGGAGTAGATCTTTGGGCAAATGTGAGGTGAACTGGCCTTAGCCGTAGGAGCTTATGAGTTAGCTTTACTTAGTGGGCTTGTTTTAACTTTGAATAATTGTTATTATACATTTGCTTTGAGTAAGAACACTACTTATGTTTAACACTACTTATGTTTCTTATTTGGACATGGAAGGTTTTGAATTTATTATTAGGAATAACAAATGCTCCATTTCTTATGATGGCATGCTTTTTGGTTATGCTTATCTATCGGATGGTCTTTATGTCCTACATCTTGAAAATAATAATTTTGAGTCCATCTATAATATTGATACCAAGAAACATAAATCTAATGACTCAAATTTTGATGATCTCTAGCATTATCATTTGGGCCACATAAATAAGAAATTCATATTGAAGCTCTAACAACATAGACTTTTGAATTCATTTGATTACGAATCACTTGAAACATGTGAATCTTATTTATTAAGAAAAATGACTAAAACCCTTTCACAAGGCATAATAAAAGGGTTGATGGTTTATTGGGCCTAGTAAATACTAATGTATGTAAACCATTAAATTCAAATGCTAGAGGAGGTTTTCAGTACTTCATTACTTTCATAGATTATTGTAGCAGGTATGGCTATATCTATCTTATGAAACACAAATTTGAATCTTTTGGAATGTTCAAAATTTTTAAAAATGAAATACAAGACCAATTTGGTAAAAATATTAAAGTAGTTTGATCATATTGAATTGGTGAATATTTAAGCCAAGAATTTAATGATCATCTTAAAGATTGTGGGATAGTCTCACAACTAACTCCTTCGGGAACACCACAGTGGAATGGTATATCTAAGTAGAGAAATTAAACCTTATTAGATATGGTCTGATCTATGATGAGTTAGATAGATATGTCGATCTCCTTTTAGGGGTATGCTTTAGAAACTACTGTATTCACAATAAATGGAGTTCCATCAAAGGCGATTGAAAAGACATCATATGAGATATGGACAGGAAAATCTCCCAGTTTGTCTTTTCTAAAGATTTGAGGTTGTGATGCTCATGTGAAGTGTCAAATTTCAAATAAATTGGCACTCAAATCATACAAATGCCATTTTATGGGATATCTTAAAAAAAGTAAAGCATATTACTTTTATAATGCTTTTGACATATTACTTTTACAATACTTTTGAGAACTAAGTGTTTATTGCTTAAAGTGGTGTCTTTTTGAAACAAGGAGTTTATTTCCAAAAGGACTAGTAGGAGTAAAGCTCAACTCAAAGAAATTCAAGAACTATAAGCTTGATCTCTTTTATGAATTAGAGGGCCTAAAAGTTAACCTTACCATCATCCTTACAAAGCAAGTGGTCACCCATTGCTAATAAAATATGGGCTTAGGTAGCTTTAGTACCACTCCAATAAGGGTATAACAAGACTAAAAGAGAGAACAACACTTTTTTCCTCCCCTAGGGTATATAAAACACCTCCTTATATGGTAAATCAATGAGCTCTATCATTGGATGGTCTAATCCTATTAGAATCAGTAACTTATGTTGGACTAGGTTGATTTAACCTAAGTCATGAATCTCTTTTGATCTTGACAATAAAGATTGATCAATTTTATTACTTTCATTAAGTGTTGTTTTACAGATTATAAGTTATATTTTTTCATTAGAAGTAGGATGAAATTCAAAATCTCCAACAACGTAAAGATCATCCAAATTCACGGTGTGTGTATGGTAAATCACGACCGCGAATTAATCATAAGAAAGGATGAAGTTAGGCCAGAGGAATTCGTGGGGTATTTCACTACTGTGAACCATTCAAAGACTGCAAAGCCATAGTCACAGAGGAATTCACGATGAGTGTCATGCCAAGGTCGTGATTGTGACTTTCATAGTGACAATGAAGGGAGCCAAAGCCATAACCACAGCGTGCCAAGTGTCCTAGGTGTTTATTGAAAGATCAAAAATTGCGAGGGCAAAAATTTAGTAGTGACCACGGCAGAAGAAGTTGAAGCTTCCTCACCAAACAGAGGAATTCACAGTCTCAGTCGCACCCAAGACTTCAGTATCTTGCGACCGTGACTTTTGATAGTGGTTAGAACACAATGACTATATTTTCCTAGATAACCAATGGAAAGCTAACACGTGGACTAGCCGTTAGACACAGATGGGATTTTTCGCTGAAATTTTTAGCTCTACAATGAAAATTGGAAATTTGAGATCGCAAAATGGTAGTAGCGACTACGACTTCCACTTGACAAATATTTAATGCTCAATATGTCTAGCACTTCTTAGAGATTTATTGATAGTTTTAGTCCAACGTATCTTTGGTGGATATGAGATATAATACTCCATTAAACAGATGAAATAGAAAGAGAATTCATTAATTTGTAACCAATCTCTTGCCAATTTGCTACTCATTCTTTCAATTCTCATTTATGTGTTTGTGATTGTTTGGTGTGAGTAATAAACACCATTGTAAGAGGTTTTAATATGAGCCTTAAAAACACATGTGAGAGGCTTTAGTGTGAGCCTT
>CATIWR010390916.1:0-24142 GCA_949677035.1 Omphalea diandra
AACGGCCACTTGTCTTGGTTGCAGGCCAAGTTCTTGGGCAAGCTTAACCTTTCTTTCTGGTTCAAGCTTGTTTTCAACCTCGAAGTTCTTCTCCAAGGCCTTAACTTGATCTACACTTAACCGGCGTTTCTTCTCAGCCACATGGCCTGATTCTTCCACACAGGCATCTTCGTCTAAGCCATCCAACACGGACTGAAATTCCCTCCCATAAACATGGTTCCGGTTTGTTGGACTCTGCTCGTCTAAAAGCAAACAACGAGAGAAAAAGAGAAGTTAGTGAGTGGAAAGCTTTATAACTGAGAGAATAAAGTGAATTAAAGTCAAGTTAAAGCATATATATAACAAGTCTTCAAAATGGTATAATAAATAGTTAGGATTCAAAGGCAGTGTTATTAAGAAAGAAGAAGACAAGCACATGGGTATGTCTAAATTCTTGACAAAAAGCATTAAGATTAAAAAAAGAAACAAAAGAAGTTAATTTAAGCACCTGTGTTTGGGCAGATAGACATGAAAGCACCCAGGGAATCAGAGCTGCCGAGTCTCTTCATGATTGCGAAAGAAAGAAAAAACAATAACTCGAGGAACAAACAGAGAGATCTTTTATTGTTAGAGATCAACAAGCTTCTCTTTCTCTTCTTTCTTCCTTTTAGTCTTTGTAAGTATGTGTGTGTAATAATTGCTGATTTTAGTGATGAGATCTTGTTAGGAAGAAGCTCAAGGAGAATTCTTTCTTTTTTACTTGTTTTAAGGTACTAGATTTTTTTCACTTATATGGAGAAATTTTATGTAGGAAGCTAGACCAGCCTGTATAGTAGTGCTGCTGTATATAATACTACCGTACCACCACTGCTGTCTACTATCTTTCCCATCTTTCTCCTTTTTCAACACTACTTCTACTTCTCCTCCCTCCTCACCCATCCAAAACCCAGAAAACACAAAACGCAACAAGCAAACCTACTCTCTCAAGCCAACAAAAACCAAGAAAATTACTCAACCTCCCTCTCTCTGTCTGTCTGTCTGTCTCTCTCTCTCTCTCTCTCTCTCACTACATCATTACTCAATCAATTTTAGCTTAGCTAAGAAACCTTGAATTATGCAACCCAATAAGATTGTTTATCTACAAAGAACAAAAACCAGTTGTTTAGATAGAGAGTGAAAGAGAGGGCTGTGGAGTGAGAACAGACGAGAGAGAGAGACGAGCGAACAAATTCACAACCCAGCTGGCCACCCACAATTTCTCTCTCCTTAAATAAACCAAAGTTGGGGCTTGGGGGTACAGACATAGGGTTAAAATCTGACTTGGGTTAGGTAACGCAAATGAAATGAACCCAAAATTCAGTCCAAATGAACATTTTGGTTTACCGGCTATTTCCGGTTTCGAAACATTTTTATGGAAAAATTTTTTAATGAATCCAATTCAACAATTTAGATTATAATTTTCTATTTTATATATGACATGTAATATTATTTATTTAAAATTATTAAATTTGATATTAAATATAAATTATCTAATCATGATTATCTAATTTATATATGATTATATGTATTAAATTTAATAAATTTTATATAAATAATATTACATGTTAGATATATGACGAGAAGTTCATAATCTTAACCGAGGCTGAGAATTTCTCCTTTTTATGGTGTAAGATATATATATATATATATATATATATATATATATATATATATATATATATATTTATTTATTTTGTTGAGAGAGAGAGATGAACGTTATGTATGGGATGGGGCGATGGCATAGTATGGCTTCGGTTCTAACTTGTAACGGCTCAGCTCGGTTTTAGCTGGTTGAGATTTGTTTGCCGTCAGCGTATCATACGCTCTGCCAGTACGGCGTGGTCGGTGCGATTAATCTCTGATTTCATACAAATTTTCAGTACCCAGGCAGTCGATTATTCTTCTTTATTTTATTTTTAGAAATTAAAACAACCACTTTATCCATCCTCAATTTTTTTTTTAACAATTAAGTCTCCTATTTTTATTTGAGATAAAATATTGATCAATATATTAATATATAATTCTAATCTCAAAAATAATTTACATGAATGTTTCACATTACAAATTATTTTTTTAATATTTTTTTAAAGGTATATTCAAGTCAATTCATATGTCAATTAAGACTAACATTATTTTTAGCATAAATAATTTTATAATTTGTATGAAATTCATTTGTAAATCCATATTCTATATATTTGGTATAAATGAAAATTTATTTGAAAGTTCTATTTCATTAAATCTTTAGAATTAATTATAACTACACTAAATTCTATTAAATTTGATAAAAATTTGTAAATAAATTATAAAGTTATAAAATTTTTTAATTATGATAAGTACCCTTAGTTACAATACTTTTTTATCCACTTTTCTGTTTATTTTTCTTTCTTACTGCTCTTTCTCTCCTCTCTTAACTATTTCGCTTCTTCCTTATATTTTTTATACCTTGTGTTTTTTATATTTATAAAAAACATAAGGACATTTATAAAATAAAATATTTTATTGATTTTACACTTAAACCAAATACAAAATTTATTTCATTTGAAATGAATTCTATTTTTATTTTATAACATGCCAAACATAGAAATTTGTTTACAAATAAAATGATTTTTAAGTTAGAATTAAACTAAATATAATATAAATTTCTTTGAGGGAGCTTAAAAGTGTATTTTTAGGTTTTGTTTGTTTTAAAAGAAGTATAACTTTTAGGGAACTGATATATATATATAGCAATAAAGTGTAAAGTAAAAAAAAAACTTGCATTTCCTTTTGACTACTCAAGTTTCTCAACATAAAAAAGTAACTTCTGTGAAGAGATCAGTAAACGTAACTTTCTAAAAAAGTTTAGAGATATTTGTTAAGTTATTTTAAGATTATTTTAAAAAAATTTATTTAATAAGATTAAACTATTTATATTAATAGATTAAAGATAAAGTGATATTTTATCGAATACTTTTCTAGAAGTTAATGAATAAACCAAATAAAATTGTGACACTTTTTTTTGAAAAAAATATATAAATCAAACATTGTGCAACTTAATTTTTCATGAACTAACTTAAAGTAACATTTTTCCTGAAAACCATTTTTATGAAAATAAATAACTTGTTATCAAATAAGACCCTATATTAGTCTTATGCATGTAAAGATATTTATTACTTTGGAGTACTCACATCAAAAATCAAAGCCAAAAATTAAAAAATAAGTAAATTTTATTGACCATTTGGACTAATACTTTATATTTATATGATGAGAAATTGAAAGCTTTGTAATTTTACTGTTGTTATTTATTTAGTATGCATTATTCAAGATTAAATATATAAAATTATTATTTTATTAAATGATAAATATATTTCTAACATAGTTATAGTTTAAAGCAACAGTAATGTATTTTAATTAAACTTACAGGCCGTACATGCAGTATGGGTAACCCATAATATTTTTAAATGATAATATTTTTGACAAAATTTGAAAGATTTTTAACCTTTTATTTATGGATTTAGTTATTTAAATTGATTATACTACTCTCAATATATTATAATAAGCGGTTAAATGGTATACTTCCTTTAAAGGAGGAGGTTATAATAAGTAAATAAATAACATACTTCCCTTTAGCGGCGGAGCTGCCTTGTGTTAAAGTGCTGATATAAATTTTGAAAATATATAAATTATAGTATATTTTGATTTTGACTCATTTACTATTGACTCCTCTTATAATGACTCAGATTTTGGCCTATTAAGTTTAGTTTTTGAAGAAATATTTACAAACAGTAATGAACACTATTTATCTTAGAAAACTGACACTACAAGAAATTATTATCTATAACCAGATTTTTTTTAACAGTAATCTCTAAAATTTTGTCAATAATTCACATTATTGGCAGATTACTAACAGAAAAAAAATCAAAAGCTAAATGGAGTGTCTGTAAAAAATTTATAGATAAAATTTACATTCATTGATAAGTTAACGACGGACATTTCATCAGTAATTAATTTAATTATTGTGAGTGATTCATTGTAATATTGTAGAAAAATTCCTTGTGAAAATTAATCAGCAACAAAATATTTTGTTGCTAAACTATAGATAAATTTTATGTTTACTCAATAAAATAAAAGCAATTTGTCAATATTTTGTATACTTAAAAAATAAAATTATTCTATCGATAATCCATCGATATATTTTTTAATTTTAAAAATTATTTTTATAATAAAAATAAAATTATTAGCTCAATTACTCACCTTTTTTCTTCTAAAAAAACTAAATTATATAGAAATCAAAGAAAGAAATGAACAAGAAAAATAGCAAAATTTAAAGAAGAAAAAAAATCAAAATATGAATTATAAAAAAACTTAAGATAAATATAACCCATTATTGTAAATAACATCCAAGATAAAATATTGAATAACTTTTTTTTCTCAGCATTAATTCTACCAAGATAAAGAAATAAAATAACAAAGAAAAATCTAAAGAAACAAAAGAAAATCAAATTATACAAATAAAACTATAAGATATATCAGAAAATCTAAATAAATTTAATATCTACTTTGTTAATGGGTTGGAGATGTTTAGGAAATAAAATAAAAAATTAAAAAAATGAGGGAGAGAGAGAGAGTATGAAAAATGGAGAAAGAAGTAGAAGTCAGAAAAAGTAATGAGAAAGAGAGAAAAGAGGAAAATATAATGAAATGAGAAAAAAAATAAAATAAGAAAATAAAACTAAAAAAAGAGAGAGGAAGAGAATATGAGAATATAGAGAAAAAAATGAGAAAGTGAGAAAAAACATGAGGAAGAAAGATGTAGAAAAAAAAATAAGAAAGTGAGAAAAAGTACTGAGAAAGAAAGGAGGGAGGACTACTTGCTTTTATATTTATATTCAAAAAATATTGATGGATTATCAACGGATATAAACATTTGAAAAGAGAAATATTTATTCAAATTTGCAAATGCCTACAGATTACTAACAAAAAAGAAATTTTGAAGAAAAGTTTTTATCTAAAATTTTAAATACCAATGGATTACTAATAAAATAAAAAATTTAGGTGGAAAATATTTATCCAAAATTTCAATTACCAATGAATTATTGATGAAATTGAAAATTTAGTGCCATTTGAATTTATATTTTATTGAAAAAATAATCCATCAATAAATCATAAATAAAATAATTTTATTTTACTTTATCAACACAAATTTATGTTGATAAATTATGAACTTTTTTAATAAATTTTATTGATGAAAATCATTAGTCAAAAATTTATAAAGTAAACTAAGTTGTTTTTACTTCAACAACAGAAAATTTCGCTACTAAAGATAATACTATACTTTAACGCCACATTAGCGGCAACTTTGTTTCTCCCTAGACTATATCAAAATCCATCGCTAATATTTTGCACCATAATTTTACATTGTTCTTATAAATGAAAATATTTGTCACTAAAATCGTAATAACTAATCCATCGATAATGTTATGAAAATTATTTTGCTGACTTTCTACTAGAAATACATAAATAATTAATAGAAATTAACAATGAAAATAGTTCTATCAATAATATGATAGTTTCTTGTGATGTAGTTTTTACTTTAATAGTGGAATATTTTGTTGCTAAAGACAATGCCATAAAATTTTGTTGCTAAAGACAATGCCGTACTTTGGTGCCTCATTCAGCGACAACCTTATTTTTTCACTAGATTGTATGAAATCCATCACTAATATTTACACCACAATTTTACACTGCTTTTATAGATGAAAATATTTATTGATAAAGTTATAATCACTAATTCATTGGTAATATTATGTAAATTATTTTGCTGATTTTCTGTTTGAAATCTATCAATAATTAATAGAAATTAGCAATGAAAATAATTCCATCAATAATCCAACAATTTCTTGTGACGTGAAAATTTGGAGGAAATTAAAGTGAGGAATTCTTTTTTCTGTTATAAAATAGAAAATGATAAAACCTCAAAAATTGTTTCATATCAATACAAAAATAAGATTGAACTAATATTAAAACAAAACAAGTCAATTATTTTTTTGAAGTATTATATCAATTATTTTTAATTCTTCTTTTTTTTTTTCCTTCGTTATGAATACCCATTTTATTTAGATGATAATCATATTTAATTTATATTAGTTATAGAATAATTTTAAATGAAAAACCATTATTTGAATAATCAATTAAATGAAGCAATGCATATCAAATTCAAGAACCATATATGAATTAACTAAAGAATAACTTGAAAATGTCACATTCAGATTAATATACATAATTTTTCTTTATACCTTGAATTAAGAACAAAAATTTCAGAAACGTTATCATTATGATTGGAATATATATTAAAAACATAAAAATACAAATTTATAATTTAATCCATTGACTTAAAATCCTTATTTCACCACTGCTTACCGTTTATTAATCTTATAAAGTAAACATTAAACTTTTTTATTTTAAAATGAAATATATTTTCATAATTTAATGTTTCAGCTCACCGTTGTGCTTAATAATTTTATACGTTCATATATACCAATTTTAAATACATTATAATAGATTAATCTTAATATTTCTAACTTATTTTTCTCAGTAAAAAGAATCAGTTTGTCATTGAATTAATATTAAATTTCACACCCAAACTAAACAATTACCCACAGGTTATGAGTCAAATTGATAAATTTTTTATTTTAAAAACTGATCAGAAAATTTTAACTTATAAGCCAATTTTATGTACAAATTATTAATGTTTTATTTATTATGTATAGAAAGCACAATTTTTTATTGGGCTCTTGAGAAGAGGATTTTAAAAAACACAAATTAAACTATACATTTTGTTTGATATTATAATTAATTAAAGATTGACATAATTTCAATAAATATTAAAGAATAATTTTTTAAAAAAATTATAACGACATATCAAATATTTTACAAAAGAATTAATAGTATTTTGAAGATAGTGTTTAATGTTGATTGTCTTTTAAATGTCTCTTAAGATCTTTTACACAGTTTTAAAATCACAAAATCATTATTGCTTTATAATTTCACATTAAGTACATAAACATCAAATTTTGTTTAAATAGTAGCTAAAAATAATCATACTCAAAAATTGAAAAAATATATTTTTTTTTATGTGAGTCAAAAATAGGATGAATTCAATGTGAACTTATGGGAATCAATAAAATGTAAGTATTAGAGGTATGAGTTTTTGATCCAATCCGAACTGGTTCAAAAAATTTGATATGAATCCAACTCGATAAGAAACCCAAAACAATTTGAACTTGAACTTATTTGATTTCATCTAACTCGTGACTCAACCCAAATAACATGGTTTAAATTATTAAAAATATTTAAAATTTATTTAAAAATAAAAAATATTTATACTTTTAAAATTCAAATTATGAGCAATCAACTCGACCTAACCTGAAATCCAAAAAATAATCAGATGTTTTTTTTTTTTGTACTTTTGACTAAATCCATCTACAATCTAAAGTGATTTGAAATCAATTCGACTTGAAAATAATCCGATCTAAAGTTGACCCGACCTATTTGCCACATCTAGTAAATATATAAGGTAGAAAATGATCAACTTAATGATAATGGGAGAATGCTAAAAATGGGTTTGACTAAGTAGAATGCTAAAACTTTTAATTGAGTGCTAATGTCCTTGCGGATAGCTAGAAGAACATGACTTATGGATTTCTTTCCTACAACTTGGATTTAAAAGGTTTAGAGGCTATCTTTTCTTTCAGTTTTTTACTCCTTCTCCTAGCTCAAACCCTAGTTTCTCTCAATCCATGCTCTTTTTTCACCCCTAAGCATAAGTCATTGAAACATATGACTAAAACAAGTTCTGATGATTATCTAGAACCATGATCTTGCCTATTTCAAGAATTAGATAAGGTTTTGGAAGCTTGATTCTTCACCGTTTAGGCTTATATTCTCAACCAGTCATTTATGCTTTCAACCAAGTATGTTGATGTTATTTATCTTATTCATAGTGCTTAGAGTTAAGTTTTCATTAAATAAACTTTGCCTTTGATTAAGGCTTGAAATATGTGCTAAGTTTAGCTTTTGAAAGAGCAATAATTAGGGTTTATGGACATCTCTTATTGTAAATTCTAATTATTGCCTTCTTTGCATATAGACATGTTTTAATACTATAAGTTATTTAGATGTTGTGGAGCGTTAACCTTAGTTTGTGCATTTTAGTTCTTTTAAAAGACTTGAATGCATTCACCACATGTTTCATGGCTAGTAACTTTATTCATGATGTTGCATATCTTTTGTTTGAGTTTCAATTCTTGTCTTTATGCTAATAAACCCTACACTTATGTTGTCTCTAAGATTCCATATGGATTCCCTTGCCATAAAAGTTGTTTGGGTAAGATATTCTCTCTAATATTTATGTTTATGAGCTAGTATATTTAGTGAGAAGTTATTATATTAGTTAGTTAAGATTTTTATATTGTGTGGAAGAGTTGAGAAATCACATAACATATTAAGTTAGACATGAAAACCATATATATGTTTTAGTTATCTTGGATCATCCAAAGATTTAAGTCATCCATCAAAGATTAAGGAGAACTTGGACCATTAATGAGTTTATGTTGGCTTGAACTTACCTCACCTAGTAAGGTAAGTGGTTATTGCTTATTGTATTATTCACTATCTTTATTATATTATATGTAACTTGACTATACATCATATTGAATATATGTATATACATTATAAGAATCTATCAATTTTTGAATAAAAATAAGCTAGTCATTTATTAGCAACAAAACAAAGATAGAACTGATGGTGTCCCTATTTGAGACAAAATAATGATAGATTTGACATGAATATTGACTATAGATTTGTAATCCATAGATGACTGATGCACTAAAAGCTAGTGCTCAGCTTTACGATGGAATAATAATGAATTGGACATAAAATTTAGTAAATTAATTTTTTATTTTATTGCTAATTTTGGCACTAAAAGATAGGACCCAACTTTTTAATGGAATAGTGATGGTTTAGACACATTTTTAACATATTTGAATTCTATGGTTGACTAAGGCACTAAAATACCTCAATTTTCCAAGCCATATCACATGGATTAACAACAATTTAGCGAAGGAAATTTATCAACACATAATCTGTCGATAAATTTTCAAGCCATATGGTAGTTGGTTGCATATTAGCAACAAAATTTTCTAATTTACCAAATAAAGTATCCATTGTTAAATTTTAGGTTTGATTCATGCAACACCCTTCTCCCCTTATTTTCACTTATTATTATTCTTCCTCTTTTTATTTCTACTTTCTTTTATGTCATTGCCTAAATAGTGTCTAATACATTTCAACTTTGCTTATGCTTTCAAAGTAGCTCTCTCAAGGCCGATGCTCATAGAGCAGATGCCCTCCCTTTCCCTTATCCTTCCTCAGTACAACAACTAACAACACTGGTCCACCCCCCTTTCCTTGTTGTCAATGCTGCCATCAAAGGTATATATTGAGTTTTTTGAAATGTTAATATATTTATATTTATTTCTATAATTTTTTAATTGTATAGCTTATTAATGTAATGAAATAATTAGTTAATTATTAAAATTAGAAAATTATATACTTAGTTATGGAAAATAATTAGTTTAGGAGATTAGTTTAGTTAAGCAAATTAGGGAATTAGATAGATTAGCTAATAATCTTAAAAAAATTCATTAGGTTAGAAAATTGTTTGAGTATTAATTTGTAAATTAGATACATAAATTTGATAAAAAAAATTATAAATTTAGATTAGTTTGGGGTAATTAGTTTTATTTGTGAATTGAGGTTGTTATTATGTTAAAATTTTTTATTTTAATTTAAATTAGATTAATTGAGCCTAATTTTGGTTTTTAGTTTAATACATTAATTTGACAAAAAAAAAATATTGATAATTTAAATTAGCTTAAGGTAATTAGATTTATTTGTTGATTTAGTTATTAACATGTTAAATGTTTTATTATTGATTTAGTTTAAATTAGATTAATTTAGCTTAATTAGATTTTGTTTATCTTAATATATTGTAACTTGATAAAATTTAATCATCTAGATCAATTTAAGTTAAATAGGCAAAGTTTCTGAACTTGTTATTATTAAGTGAATTTGGTAAGTTAGGATTAATTGAATTTATTCATTTGTTCGAAAATTTATGGACTTAGAATAATTTCATCAATCTAAGTTAATTAAATGTTGTATCCCATTATAGTGAATTTGCTAGCCCATATTAGAATTAGAAATTGGTATTTAAGAATATTTTAGATCTTACATGTATTCTAAATATGTTAGAGTAGATATTAACCATTTTGTGTTGTATTTGAATATCAAAAATTTTTTTTTTTTGATTTCTTTCTCAATCTCTCTTCTGCTTCTTCTTCCCATTCACTTCTTCTTATTTTCGATCTTAGCTACTTTTTCTTGTTGATTCTCAATTATAAAACTCTATTATTTCTTCTAGTTACAATAATGATATTAAAGCAGTTTGATCTAGGAGAGCTACTCATTTCCCACACTAAGCAGATTATAGAATCTCAACTTTCTATGGTAGATCAAAACAAGATCGAATTGTTGCAGGAACCAATCGAGGCTATAACTATGTGTTGGACTAGGTTGGTTTAACCTGAGTCATAAACCTCTTTTGATCTTGACAATAGAGATTGATCAGTTCTAATATTTTCATAAATGTTGTTTTGCAAATTATAAAGTATATTTTTTCATTGGAAGTATGATGAAATTCAAAATCTCCAACAATGTAAAGATCATCTAAATTCGTGGTGTGTGTATGGTAAATCGCGACCACAAATTAATTATAAGAAAGGATGAAGCTAAGCCAGAGGAATTCGTGGTCTATTTCGTTATCGCGAACCATCCAAAGACTGCAAAACCTTAATCACAGAGGAATTCACAGTGAGTGTCGCGACCGAAACTTTCATAGTGACAATGGAGGCAACCAAAGCCATAACCACAACGTGCTAGGTGTCCCAAGTGTCTGTTGAAAGATAAAAAATCGCGAGAGCAAAAATTTAATAGCAACCACGACTCAAAGAGTTGAAGCCTCCTTACCAAATAGAGGAATTCGCGGTCTCAATCGCTCCCAAGACTTAATAATCTCATGATCGTGACTTTTGATAGTGGTTAGAACATAACAACTATGTTTTCCTGGATAACCAATGGACAACTGACACTTGGACTAGCCGTTAGACATAGACGGGGTTTTTCGCCTAAATTTTCGACTCCATAATGGAAATTAGAAATTTACGACTGCAAAATGATAGTAGTGACCGCGACTTATACCTGATAAGCATTTACTGCTAAATCTGCCTAACACATCTTGGAGATTTGTTGTTTTAGAGTAATGTCTCTTTGGTGGATATGAGTTATAAATACTCCACCAAATAGATGTAAATGTAAGAGAATTCATTAATTTGTAACCAATATCTTGCCAATTTGCTACTTATTCTTTAAATTCTCATTTATGTGTTTGCGATTGTTTGGTGTGAGCAACAAACACCATTGTGAGAGGTTTTAGTGTGAGTCTTGAAAAGACTTATGAGAGGTTTTAGTGTGACCCTTGAAAACACTTGTAAGAGGTTTTTGTATGAGCCTAGAAAACACAAGATGTAAGGTTATTGTGTGAGCCATAAACACAAGTTGTAAAAGTTTAGTGTGAGCTTGGAAACATCTATTGAGTTGAGTGAAATCCGTAATTGTAGAGAATTGTGGAGTGGACGTAGGGTTAGTTAACACTCAAACCACTATAAACACTTATGTCAATTTCTTTCTTCTCCTACTCATCTTCTTAAACACATTAACCTTCTTTTTAATTTTAAATTAAGCACCAATTCAACCCCCTTTCTTGGTGCCCTAGGCCAACAAGTGGTAATAGAGCCAAGTCTCACTCAAAACTTAATTGAGTGAGTAAAGATCAATGGAACAATAAGGAATCTACTCACACCTCAAGCCTTATTTTGATGGAGCTGACTATATTCATTGGAAGTATAGGATGAAGATCTATTTAGATATGAATGTGGTGGATCTATGAGATGTTATTGTTAAAGAATGGAAGCCACCCACCAAAGTGGTGGATGAGAGTGAATAACTAATCCCTAGAGAAGAATGGGTTGAAGCACATAGAAGATCCAATGGCAAGAATAAGAAGGCCATGACAATCCTTTTAAGCTCTCTCTCAAGAGAAGAAATTAGAAGGGTACAACATTGCCAAACTACCCATAGGATTTGGAAAGCATTGGAGAACTATCATGAAGGCACCACCTTAGTGAAATCCAGTGGACTAGAGATGTATGTGACAGAGTGGGAGTTATTCATGATGAAAGAGAATGAAAGCATTACCGACATGACCAATAGACTCCTAACAATCGTCACCAACATGAATTTTGGTAGGATTCTCATAAATTCATAAGGTAAACTCCAAAATTCTAAAGTCTTTGCCTCTTGAGAAATTTGGTGCTAGAGTGTGTAGTATTTAAGAATCTAACCCGAAAATAGGGAATGTGCCAATATATGTCTTGATAGGCAAACTCTTAACTCAGGAGTTGGCCTTAAAGAAAGATGACGAGATGAAGAAAATAAGGGGCAAAGGAGAAAAATCTAAAAAGCAAGAAAAGAAGACCTTAGCACTCAAGTCTACATCTAAAGAAAAGGAAATAGAGGTTACTTCAAGTGAAGAAAAAAGTGACAAGGAGGGAGACGAATTAGCAATGCTCTCTAAAAGGACCAATGAGCTTATTAAAAGAAGAAAATAAAGAAGAAACTTCAAGAAAGCTACTCCTATTCCCAAAGAGAGATCAACCAGAGTCACTTGCTATTAGTACGACAAGTAAGGGCCATATTAAGTATGATTGTCCAAAGTTAAAGAAGAAGAAGAAAGGGGATAAAAAGAAGATGAGGAGCTTCAAAGCCACTTGGGATGATAGCTCAAGTGAGGATGGAGAGATTGATAACATATGTTTCATGGCTCAAGAGGATTCTCCTAATGACGTAAACACTTCATCTCATTCTCATTCTGATTATGATGATTTAAATGATGTAGATGAAGAGCTTCTAGAAGCTCTCACAGTGAGATGTGACAAATATAAATCACAAATAAAGACTTACAAGAGAAAATGCTCAAAATTAGAGGATGATTATAAATCCGTTAATAATATTGTAAGTGAATTGAGGGCTTCAAATAAAGAACTCAAAAAGTCAATGGAAAATCTTTCTAAATCTTCTTCATCATTAGCTTTATTAAGAAAAGAGAATGACTCTCTAAAGAGAGAAGTTATTGAGCTTAGAAGCTTTATCTCAAAATTTCATAGGGGTAAGGAAGTTTTGGATACACTCATAGTATCACAAAGACCTCCCTTAATTAGGCATGGTCTAGGATTTAATGAAGCCTCAACCTCCATATCTACATTCACCACATTCGTTAGAGCAATAACATCTCAAACTTCAAGTATTGAGGTCATTGGGAAGAGAGAAGCTCCTAACACTAAGCCAACTATGCCTAATGGGAAAGGCAACGCCCCCCAAGGCTCAAAAAACAAGGCTCAAAGAGCAAATTATGCTTACATTTACAACAAAAAGCATGCTCAAACACACAAACATAAAAAATTCACTTCTACTCCTTATCACTCATGCATTTTCATACATTTCCATAACCAAAGTATGAGAAGACCTTTTACTCATACTATGATTGTGCATAGGAGAAAGACTCACAAGTCAAAACTCCAATGTCATTATTGCATGAGGTATGAACATATTAATATTTATTGCTACATTAGGAAGGCTCACCTCAAATTGGAGGACCCTTTAATACCTAACCTCTTAGGACCCAAGTATGCTTGGGTATTAAAGAAGAGATGATTTATTTGTGTTGTGTATGGATGTTTGGCAGCCACCAATGAATCAAATGATTGACATGTGGATAGTAGATGCTCAAAGCACATGAAAGGCAATAAAAAGCTATTCATGGCCTTGAAAGAAAAAGAAGGTGACAATGTCACATTTGGTAAAAATGCCAAGTGTAAGGTAATTGGCATTGGAACCATTAGTAAGAATGGTTGCTCTTTAATTAATGATGTTTTATTCATTGATGACTTATAACATAATTTGTTAAGTGTAAGTCAATTGTGTGACAAATGTAATAAAGTCACCTTTGACTCTAGAGAATGTCGAATTATTATATTAGTGGATAAAAGGGTTGTTTTCAAGGGTGAAAGGAAAGACAATACCTACTCAATTGACTTAGACAATTTGACTACCCAATCTTTTAAGTGTCTTATGTCTCTTAGTAATGAAGCTTGGCTATGACATAAAAGACTTAGACATGCTAGCATGGAGCTCTTACAAAGCTTATCTAAAGGAAAGTAATGGAAGGTCTTCCCAAGCTAAGTTTCTCAAAAGACAAGACATGTGGTCCTTACCAAATGAGGAAGCAACATCAATCTTCCTTCAAAGCTAAAAATGTTATAAGTACATATAAACCTTTTCAACTAATTCATATGGACTTGATAGGACCTACTAGGAGTGCTAGTTTAGGTGGAAAACATGATGCACTAGTCCTAGTTGATGACTATTCTAGTTTTACTTGAGTGTCCTTTCTAGCTTATAAGAATGATACCTTTGATGATTTCAAAAGCTTTGCAAAAAGAATTCAAAATGAAAGGGTTACTTCATTTCTTTTATAAGAAGTGACCATGACAAGGAATTTCAAAATGAAGCTTTTAAATCTTATTGTTTAGATAATGAGATTTTTCACAATTTTTCAACCCCTAGAACACCACAAAAAATGGTGTTGTAGAGAGAAAAAATAGAACACTAGTAAAGATGACTAGAACTATGCTCAATGAGTATTCCTTACCAAATTATTTTAGGCTGAAGCCATTAATACCTCGTGTTATATAGCAAATAGAGTTTTTAGATGATCCATTCTTAATTAAACATCTTATGAGCTATTGAATGGTAGAAAACCTAAGATATCATATCTAAGAGTATTTGGATGCAAGTGCTATATATTGAACACCAAGGATAATCTTGGCAAATTTGACTCAAAAACTAATAAGGGGATATTTTTAGGTTATTCCATCTCTTGCGAGGCCTATAGAGTCTTTAACAAAAGTTCTATGGTTATTGAAGAGTTTATGAATGTTGTTTTTGATGAATCTAGTAAATTTGATCTTAGGAAAAGTTCTTTTATTGATGATCTCATAGGTGACTTTGAAAAATTAAAATTGGAGCACACTACAAGAGAGGAAGATGAAGACTAAGATAAAGGTGAATCATCAAGAGTAGATGAGGAACCACAACTTCAATAAGAAGCGTTGCCAAGTTAAGATCTATCCAAGGATTAAAGATTCTCTAAGCATCACCGCAAAGACTTAATTATTGGTGATACTTCAAAGGGTGTAAGCACTAGATCTCAACTTAATCTTTTAAATAATAACCTTACCTTTGTTTCTCAATTTGAGCCAAAATCAATTGATGAGGCTCTTAATGATGAAAGTTGGGTGATTGCTATGTAAGAGGAACTCAACCAATTCGAGAGAAATAATGTATGAGAACTTGTTCCTAGGCCTAAGGAACACCCAATTATAGGTTGAAAATGGGTGTTTAGAAATAAATTAGATGAACAAGGATTCATCATTAGAAATAAAGCTAGATTGGTTATAAAAGGTTACAACCAAGTGGAAGGCATAGACTATGATGAAACCTATGCCCTTGTTGCAAGGTTAGAGGCCATTAGGATTCTTTTAGCCTATGCATGTCATATGAGTTTTAAACTTTTTCAAATGGATGTCAAAAGTGCTTTTCTAAATGGGGTTATTGAGGAGGAAGTTTATGTTGAACAACTTCCTAGTTTTGAATCTCATAGTTTTCCAAATTATGTTTTTAAATTGAATAAAGCGTTATATGGGTTCAAACAAACTTCAAGAGCTTGATGAAAGGCTTAGCTCATTTTTTTTGAAAAATGATTTTAAAAAGGAAAAGGTGGACACTACCTTGTTTGTAAAAAGACACAAACATGATACACTTATAGTACAAATTTATGTTGATGATATCTTTTTTGGTGCTACTAATGAATCTCTTTGTGAGGATTTTTCTAAGTGTATGACTAAGGAGTTTGAAATGAGTATGATGGCAGAGTTCAAGTTTTTCCTTGTTCTATAAATCAAGCAAACCAAAGAAGAGATATTCATCAACCAAGCCAAACACACAAAGGAAATACTAAAGAAGTTTGGCATAAATGTATGCAAAATAGCAAAAAGACCCATGAGTGGTACCATCAAACTAGACAAAGATGAATCAGGTAAGACAGTTGATGAAAAGAGATATTGACGTATGATTGATTCTCTACTTTATCTTCCTGCTTCAAGATCTGACATTATATTTAGTGTATGTATGTGTGCTAGATTTCAATCCTCTCTCAAAGAATCACATTTAAATGCTATCAAAAGAATTTTAAAATATTTACATGACACATTACACTTTAGACTATGGTATCTTAGGGATTCATCTTTTAGTCTCATAGGCTACTCAGATATGGATTACGCTGGTAGTCTTTTAAATAGAAAGAGTACTTCTAGAACTTGCCAATTTATAGAAGAATTTTTAGTGAATTGGTTTAGCAAGAAGCAAGTTTCATTGCCTTATCCACCGTCGAAGCTGAGTATGTAGCTGTGGGTTGTTGTTGCACACAAGTGTTTTAGATGAAATAACAATTAAAGGATTACGACAAAGTTATTGATCACATTCTTATCAAATATGACAACACTAGTGCAATTAATCTCTCTAAGAATCCCATCCAACATTCTAGGAGTAAACACATAGACCTTAGGCATCATTTTCTTAGAGATCATGTCCAAAATGGTGATGTTGAGTTAGAATTTATAGACATAACTCATCAACTTACAGATATTTTCACTAAACCTCTACATGAAGAAAGATTGAACTTCATTAAGAGAGAATTAAGAATGCTTGATGGAAGCTCCCTAAAGTGAAAAGTTTGATCTTTTGTTTGATTGCAATATGCTTGGTTGTATGTGATATGTATCCTTGGTTGTCTTAAATTTAAATGTAATTGTACTTTTTTTTTATGTCAAATTGCACAAATTAAGCACTAATAAATTAAGTGGATCACAACTTGAATCGTCAAATTTTGTTTTTTCATGATTATCGTTCTTACCTTGTAATTCGCGATAGTGATCCTTGACTAATGTTCACGAATTAAAGGTTCATATCACCCAACTGACAAACGTCAATTCGCTATCGTGAATTTTGCTCTCCACTGCGAATTTAGTCAAATATTCAAATTTCTGACTGTTGTATGCGTCAATTTCTAAAGATTTTTGTCTGTTACTCACATTTTTTAAAATTAGCGATCGCGACTATGGATTTAGCGATTGCGAAAACTAGTAATTGCCACTCAATTAAGTGATGAAAATTGCCAACCGTTTCCAATTCTTCTTTACTCAAATTCTAGCCATTTCTAGATGTTTTCACACCCTTCAAATGGATATATAAACCCCTTAAATAATGATTTTAATCACTTTATTTTACTCCAAATCAATTATCTCTTTCCACACTCTCTAAATTCTCCAAGTATCTCTACTTTCTCAATGGCTCCTAAGAAGATTTCTAGAGTAGAGAAGGGCAAGACAGTAGCCCAACCATCTAGACCTCCAGCCCTTCATCTTATGAAAGGAATCACAAATGAGGAAAAGGAACATTTCAAAGCCACCTCTTCCAAAATCATCCTCCCAAACAAAATACCATATACCTTTCTGCTGGAGACCCTTGGGATTAACGATGAGACATAAGTATTCCTCTCCAACTTGGGATGGACCAAGTTCATCTTTCAAAATGAACCTAGTTATGATGAAGTCGTATGGGAATTCATGTGCACGGTGACACTAAGTCGCAAAGTAGAATCACGAGCCTGATAAAGTATTTCGTGCTTTTGAAGATTCTTATTTTATTACTTTTGAGCAATTGTCAAACCTCTTTAACCTTTAAGTTGAAGAAAATATTCGGTTCATTATCTTCGCACTTGACGTAATATATTTCAAGTTTTGGTTCAAAATTTCAATTGAGACTAAACACGACCCAAAAACTTCCCTAGCCAAATACATCAAAACCCTCCTTTTTGAATACTCCATCGTATCATCACTTTTTCCGTAAATGCTAGAGGTGATGGTAATTAGAAAGTCTCTCAAAAGGATCTAACCTTCTTGTTCTGCCTTATTAAAAATAAATCTATCAAAATCGGTCGCTATCTTATGGATCAATTGATCCACATGAGTACCAAACCAAAGGGTCAGTTCCTCCTTCTATCATATGTGACAACAATCTACCGCTTTGTTAGAGCTCTTAATGAGGAAAATGAAAAATTTCTCACAAAGAAACTCCTCCCTTCTCAAAACTTTCTTGACCTCACCTACTTGATAAATGCCAAAGCTATACACCCGAACACATATTCATATACCTTAGGTGCCTTTGGGGCCAAGAAGATGGAGACATCTCAAGCCTTCAGAAGGAAGAGGCTCATCATTAAAGAAGGAGCCCTAACAGTCGCTTATCTTTAACCAAAACCCAAAACTAAACTATATCTTGCCACCATCAATCGCAAGTTAGACAAGATGATGAGAATGATGAAAAGGAGATTCCTTCTCATCTCCCACCTTTATAGCGATATGGTAAATTTGCAAGAGAAATTAGGTGTTCCTCCTCACCATCTTCTTGATTTTCTGAGTATGAGGATACCCCGAAAGAGAAAGGTAATGAAGAAGTTGAGAGAGGCGACAAAGCTGAAGGAGGAGGCAACGATGATGACGAAGATGATTTTGGAAATGATGATGACTCTCCAATCTTCTAAAATAGGATTTCTTTATATTTTCTCTTTATTTTATTAATGTAAAGTTGTTGATCCCACAACTTGCTTATAAGTAAATAAAGATATTTGTTTTTAAAATTCTTTGTCTTATGTGATTGATTGAATTTACTTTTATGATTGTAGTTCTCATGTCTTTGCTCCTTATGAACACTTATCTATTTGTTATGCATTTGTTCATTTCCCTTATAAACCCTCTTTTTGATCTTACCAAAGGGAAAGAGAAAGAATCAAGAAAGAATCTAAGGGGGAGAGAAAATAACATAAGTTGAGGGGGAGCATTGTAGTCATACTTAGAAATTTCACTTTTATTGGTTAAATGTCATACTTAAAAATTTCACTTTGATCTTTGTCTAGAAATTTTTAAGTATTCATCATTCACCATTCCAACTTCAGAACTTCAAAACTCATGCATTTATTTTCCCTTAGGATCAATCTAAGTTGTTAAAATTGAAAAGAGGGGAGATTATTGGACTAGGTTGGTTTAACCTAAGTCATGAACCTTTTTTGATCTTGGCAATAGATATTGTTCAGTTCTAATATTTTCATAAGTGTTGTTTTACAGATTATAAGTTACATTTTTTTATTAGAAGTAGGATGAAATTCAAAATCTCCAACAATGTAAAGATCATCCAAATTTGCAGTGTGTGCATGAGGATGAAGCTAGGCTAGAGGAATTTGTGGACTATTTCATTGCTACGAACCATTCGAAGACTGTAAAACCTTAGTCATAGAGGAATTCATAGTGAGTGCCGCATTGAGTCACGACTGCGAATTTCATAGCGACAATGGAGAGAACTAAAGCCACAACGACAGAGTGTCAGGTGTCCCAGGTATCTGTTGAAAGATAAAAAATCGCGAGGGCAAAAATTTGATAGCGATCGCAACTCAAGGAGTTAAAGCTTCCTCACCAAACAGAGAAATTCATGGTCTCAGTTATGCCCAAGACTTAGGTATCTTGCGACCGTGACTTTTGATAGTGGTTGGAACACAATGACTATATTTTCCTAGATAACCAATGGACAACTGACACGTGGACTAGCTGTTAGATACGTATGAGGTTTTTCATCAAAATTTTCGGCTCAACAATAGAAATAGGAAATTCACGATCGTGAAATGGTAGTAGCGACCACAACTTTCGCCTAACAAGTATTTAATACTAAATCTGCCTAGCATATCTTAGAGATTTGTTGATTGTTTTAGAGTAACGTCTCTTTGGTGGATATGAGTTATAAATACTCCACCAAACATATGTAAATGAAAGAGAATTCATTAATTTGTAACCAATCTCTTGCTAATTTGTTACTCATTCTTTCAATTCTTATTTATGTGTTTGTGATTGTTTGGTGTGAGCAATAAACACCATTGTGAGAGGTTTTAGTGTGAGCCTTGAAAACACAAGTGTAAAATTGTTGTGTGAGCCATAAACACAAGTTGTAAAAGTTTGGTGTGAGCTTGAAAACACTTATTAGTTGAGTGAAATACCCAATTGTAGAGAATTGGGGAGTGGACGTAGAGTTAGTTAACACCTGAACCACTATAAACACTTGTGTCAATTTATTTCTTCTCCTACTCATCTTCTTAAACATGTTAACCTTCTTTTTAATTTTTAAATTAAGCACCAATTCAACCCCTCTTCTTGGTGCCCTAGGCCAATACTATGCAAGTCCAAGTAATGGAAGGTAATTACAATAAATAAAATCTACTATAATCCATATTGTTGGGTTGGAATCAAAAATTATATCTAGCTTTTAAATCCTCCTTTGCGAAGATTTGGTTGCAATTTTTACAATAACAAAAAATATATTAGAAATGAAAATTTGTACTAGAAAGATTGCCATCAGTAAATAGAATGAAGGAGACTACATGATTGAGTTAATAAAAAAGATTATTAACTTAGAGAACAAATGTGAACATGTTATAAATTTAGTTTCTCATATAAATAATGTTGAGGTATGTCAAGTGCAATAAAGGAAAAATAGTCTGAATACTAAAATTAGATTAAGGCTTTCAAATTTGAATGGGAAGATCATCACATTGAAGATGAAAAATTAGGATGGAAAGATCATCAATATGGTTAATAAAGGGAATGAATAATGTCTTGCACTATAATTGGAATCATTTGACTACTTGATGATGAGGAGAAAAGTATAAAACACACAATTAATCCAGCCTTTCCACTTTAATATAGTAATCATACTCATTCTTTAACCACAAACACATGTTTGCTCTTGGTTTTATTCAAACCATTTTTAAGAATCATAAATCTTGTGGTTTTAGTACTCTTAAGGAAGATAAATTTGAGATAAGGCAAAGGAAGAAATTAATTTATTTTTTTTTATAATTAACGGTCTTGTGCCTTGAAGGTGTTTGTGAAATTGCCAAAGCATCCAAGCATATGCTAAGAATATTGAGATACGGATGGGCTAGGATACTTAGGAGATATTTGGTTAATGTGTGGGCCTTTAAATTTACTCACGTTTCTTTATTAAGAGCACCCCCATGAAAAGGGATCCAATAATAGAGGTATGATTCAACTAAAAACCTTCCTTATAATGATGATAACAAGCTCTCTTTATTATACACTTTGAAGTTATTACCTTAATATTGATGCTTGTAATAGCTATATAATATCTTATCATTACCACTCATATGATTCGGTTTCATGGAATTGATATCTGGAAGCAAAGTAGATCGATAATATAGATTGCCAAATTAAACACTAATGCAAAATTGTAGAGAATTTATAAACAAGTTTTTGAATATTAGTCTTACATTTTATTGAAAGGGAGCATTGCCATATGCTTATCAATGTATTTTTTGTGAAAATAGTTGTGTTGCTGCCATGATAGTTATGCTCTGTCTTTGGCATGGCTTTGACTATTTGTGATTTTTGAGTTCTCTTGTCACTTATGATTAATTGCCATGGACTGTTGCATTACTTTCTCAATTTGCTTCCACACTTGAGGATAAGGATGAGCTTCAGTATTTTATTAGATTGGCCATTATTAACAACCATTTCGGTCACAACCATATCTCTTTCAAAATAAAGAATGCAAAGCTTATTTTCCTTTTTATTGAAAAGCTGAAAATAAGAAACCTCAATATTATGAGAGCTTACTTTATTTATAATTTTCAAATCATTGCTCCTACAAGAGGAAAGCAAGCCCAACTTCTATATTTGAAACAAGATGTTTCCTTACAAAACATATAAAAATAGTTACAAAATAATGAGGTAAAAAAAGATTTCTTCCTTATAAAACCAAATAAAAAATAAAAAATATACTAATCTTCCAAATGCCTTTTAGGATAGAAAACATCTTATTGACCTTCCTTATGAAGATGGATTTGATGATAGACAAATCCACACTAAAGCCAAACCCATCCAAATGAATGCAAAATTATAACAATTTTGCAAGCTTGAAATACAAGAACTGGAGTCAAAAGGTCTCATTTCAAAGTCTAAATCACTTTAGTCTTATGCAGCTTTCTATGTTAACAAACAATCTAAAATTAAGAGAGGCAAGTCCCAACTTGTGATCAATTATAAACCCTTAAACAAAGCCTCGAAATGGATCATATATCCCATTCTAAGCAAAAAAAACTTACTCTAAAAACTTCATTCTGCTTTTATATTTTCAAACTTTTGATATGAAATCAAGATTCTAGTAAATAAAAATCCATCCAAAGGATTGATACAAAATTTCTTTTATTGTTTCTTTTAGTCAGTATGAATGGAATGTCATGTCATTCGATCTAAAGAATGCCCTTTCAAAATTTCAAAGGATCATAAATGACATTTACAATTTCATTTTCCAATTTTGCATTGTTTACATTGATGATGTGCTACTCTTTTCAAATTCTATAGAACAACACCTCAAACACATCAAAACCTTCCCCTACATTGCAAGAAAGAATGGTTCAGTTGTGTCAAAATCCAAAATCTCTCTTTTCCAAACAAGGATAAAATTCCTTGGTCACTATATAGAAGAGGGAACCATCACACCTATTAAAAGATCTCTTTCTTTTGCTAGTAAATTCCTAAACAAAATTCTAGACAAGACCTAATTACAAAGGTTCATTGGGAGTCTAAATTATGTTCTGAATTTCCATGCAAATATTAATTAGTTGACAAGACCCCTTGATGATAGGATAAGAAAATAGTCCCTTAGACAGACAACACACTGTGGTTGATAGGGAAATTAAGAAAAGAGTCTTAGAAATTATTTGATTCCATTTGACAGATGCTTCAACCCCTTAAATTGTGAAAATTGATGCCTCGAATTTAGGGTATAAAGGAATTCTGAAATAAATGCAAAATAAGTTGGAAAAAATTATGCAATTCACCTCAAGTAGCTAGAATGATTGTCAGAAAAATTATTCTATGATAAAAAAAGAAATTTTTTAGTATTGTTTTGTGCATTATAAAGTTTCAAAGTGACCTTTTCAATTAAAATTTCTTCTTTGCATTGATTATAGTATGCAAAAGAAGTTTTACTTTGAATCCCACCATTTTACTTTGAATTTCCTAACTAGTACGACCATAGTATCCTGTTGGCTATAATCAAAATACCATATGCAAACCCAGGGCAGGAAAAACTTCAAGCAGAAAAGTAACTGTAACAGCCATATTCATATTTGCTCTGATACCAATAAATGTAATGACCATATTCATATTTGCTCTGATACTAATAAATGTAACGACCAATTGTGTTTACAAATCATGTTGCTCTGATACCAATAACTGTAACAACTGTATTCATATACAAAACTCATACTGTTCATGTCCACAATCTGTAATGCTACAATCGGTACCTATCAGAGCACTCAATATCTAGGATTTGCCCGTCAGCCCCGCGATGTCACACACCGGGATTTGCACATATGCCCCGCGTATGCTTGAGCTCTCTCTGATATCAAAACTGTAACATCTAAATTCATTTGTCAAACCAATAACTGTGATACCCATTATTCTCATTTGTAAATCAGCTTTGATACCACAAATTGTAACGTCATAACGTGGCTACAACTGGTACCTATCAGAGTACTCAACATCTGGGATTTGCCCGTCGGCCCCGCGATGTCATACAAACCGAGATTTGCACGTCTGCCCCGCGTGTGCTTGAATCCTCTGATACCACCAACTGTAACTATCGTCTTCAGTTGCAAATCATGGCATTTCATGTTCAAAAATGCATACACATTAAGGTTTATTCATCATACATATATAAT
>CATIWR010390918.1:0-27604 GCA_949677035.1 Omphalea diandra
TAAGTATATGTATGAAAGTACAATCTAATATGGATGTATAATGTTACATTGACTAGTATGGTGCATGTGTATATATATATATATATATATATATATATATATATATATATATATATATATAAGATTTATGCACAATTATAACAATCAATTTAAATTAAATTAATTAAAATAAATCTGTAACTATAAAATAATAATATAAAAAATTATAAACATATATTTCATATAAATATAAATTATATAACAATAAATTATGTCCATCTCATTGGCAAAACATGATCTACACAAACTAAAAGAATATCAATAATCCATTCCAATAAAATAAAAAGATTAAAAAAAGAAATCACTTAATGCCTCCCTAAAATAACCACTAACTCTTCAAAATCATTGGGTTAAATAACATTAAAACATAAAGTCATGCATCACTATAAAAATAATTAGGTTCAAGCAAAAAAAGAAAAACAATTTCTAAAATAAAATTATCATACTTCACCTCACATAATTCAACATCAATACTAATAAAATCAATAATGCTCATGAGGTATGAATCAAGTTCCAACAAAGTGAACTAAGAAAAAATTATGTAAGAAGATAAACTTCATAATACTATTATAAAAATTCAAATCCTCATCATAACATATTCTTCTTCAATTTTGCAGGCAATTATAGTCTCATACTCAAACAATAAATCAAATAACATCACAACATCTTGACTTGAAAACTTTTTACAAACACATAATTTTGATAACTCCACACAATTTTAAATTAATAAAAAATAAAGATATTTTATTCATATATGACACATATCTTTACTTTTATAAAGAAAAAACATATCAAAACTGTTAAGTTATTACGCGAATCATATTGTCAAGGGAACAAATGTACAACTTACACAAAAGTCATCATCAAACATATTTTAAATATTTCTCAAAGATCAAGATTTCTACTACTAATAGAAGAACAATCAGATGGTAAAAATTTACTTCGGTAAATTAGGAAAAAATTCTCCAAATAGTACCACATCTGTTTTTCAATATTAACTCACAATAATAAATACTATATACATAAACAATAAATGGACATTGAAAAACTAAATATGACATTTCAAATATCAAATAATATAGTAAAATTGACTGTACTAAATGTATTATAGGCATTGAACTTTTTACTTCATTATCATTCAATAAATATAATAAATAATCACACTATAATTTCACTTTAAAATTCTTAAAAAAGTTCAAAATTGGCTTCAAATCAAGTGAAGCGCAGAGTACTGACTAGTTAAGCAATGATTTAAAGGATCTTCGAGCTCAGTGCTTAAAGGAAAAAATGGAAAAGTTAGTCTATATTTGTTTCGTAAAAAATATTTTTCACATTTCTTGTTATTTAGTGTATTTAAAAAAGTTGATCAGCAAAAAATATTTTTCTAGTTAAAGGAAAAAACTAAATTATCTTTTGGAAAATCATTTTTGTATTGAAACTAGGAAATCATTTTTCAAAATTTTATAAACTCATCAAAATGAAAAAAAAATTATATAGACATATATTTATTACCATTCATTATCATTCACTACCAACACACATTATTGGTCATCAAAAATGCATGGAATCCATAAAATTTTTCGGTTTTTAATGTATTTTTTATATTAAATAATAAACGATGTAAATATAAAATATTTATGATTTAAATTTTATTATATATTTAGCACATGTATGAAATACAGTTATGACTATGGTTATGGCTAAACAAAACATCATCTCCTTAGACATCATCGACAAAAGCCACTACCCTCTTAGTACTTCATACATGGAAAACTAGAACCAAAGCCATTTTTCTAAAGATGGAAGAAGAATAAACACCAATATTTGTAAAGTCTTAGGCAAGAGAGAGTTTTAGAAACTCATACTATTTATTTCAAATAGGTAGTGTTTATTAGTAAGGGTTTTCCTGCTTCTTCATACAAACTGAAGTCTCCTTATATAAGAGGAGAAAAGCAAACACACTTAGTTGACACACTTCTCTTACAATTGGCTAAAGTATAAAGCCAACAAAGCATAAAACATAAAGTTCATTATCTATTTTACAGTTGTCCCTCACTTATGGATGGTTTCATGTAAATGTGACATATTCATATTCCTGTAGTCCAAGTCATCACTGTCAATGAGCTTCTTTTCAGGAGTCTTTATTGCCTCGTGCTTGAGATAACAATCATACACTTTATGTGAGTCTAAGAATCTGGATCAGGTATGTAGTCCTTTGCTGTCAAATCATTTTGTAGACATTAGGGTCTTAGTGACTTGCTCCACTTGTTGTTGTCTATCAAAAGACTTTGGTGGCATCCAACTGGGAGAGTATCTAAAGGAGCATCTTTTGCTAAAAAGGTCATATTTCTTTAGGAATAATTTTCTTTTGTCCACATATATATCTTTGAAAATCTCTAAATTGGTCATGGTGGTCCAAAGCATCAGTCTAAAGAGAACTAAATTTCATTATAGATATAAAATCAAGCCATAGGATGTAGTGAAGTCCCTGAAATTCCAACTAAGCAAGGATAATGAAAAGTATATACTACCCTTTTATGATAAGCTGTTTGTGGTTCATAATATTGGTATTTAGCTCGAGATAAGGCAATCCACATGCTTAGAGATTGGAACTATTCTAAGAAAGTAACCAGATGAGGATCTTTCCTTGATCCACTTTGAACTTCTGACAAATATAACAAAAAATGATAATGACTAATTTTTATAGCTATGATATATAAATGACAAAAATACCATAGGAAAGTCAAAAACTCTTTTAGCCATATCCATGACCCTTCATTAGCAGTTGAGAAGTTTAAGAAATTATAGATCTTAAGGAATGGGTATTCTAAATGAAATTTAAGGATGTCGAGGTGTTGGACTAGGATGGTTAATCCTAATTCTAGAACCTCTTTTGATCTTGACAAAGTAGATTGATCATCACTAATATTTCAAATAAGTGTTGATTTTACAGAAATAAATAAATCTCTCAAGAAGAAATATTTCAAATAAGTGTTGATTTTGCAGAAATAAATAAATCTCTCAAGAAGAAATGAAAGAAGTTGATAAACTCCAAAGTGACATGTGAATCGCGACCGCAATCTAGGATTCACGACTGCGACTCATGTTAAGACATGCTGAAATTTAAGCAGGCGAAATCGCGGAGCCATTCTCGACCGTGACCTATGAAAAAGAAGAAGCCAAAATGTGACAGACGAATTCGCAGTGAAAGTCACGCCCTAGTCACGACCGCGAATTTCAAAGTAACTCAAGAAGGAAGGAAGTCTATAACCACAGCTTGACAAGTGTCCCAGAAGACTATTTGAAGTCAAAATTCATGGAGACATCTTGTTGGTAGCGACCGCGAATCCGGACGAAGAAAGATGACCACTTTGATAGATGGATTTGCGTCCTCTATCGTGGCCTATACAAGAAAACTCGCGACCGCGACTTCTGAAAGTAGGTAAAAGACAATGACTATATTTTCCTAGTGAACTAATAAGAAGCTGCCATGTGAACTAGCCGTTAGATACAAACAGGGTTTCCCTTGAAGAATTTAGATTTCGCAACCGCGAAATGGTAGTAGCAACCGCGATTTCATCCTGACAAGCATTTAATGCAGAATATGTCTAACATGTCTCAAAGATTTGATGAGCTATGATCTGCAACGTCTCTTTGTTGAAGTTTGGCTATATATACACCTCCAAACAGCCATGAATAAGGTTGCTAAGGAATTTATTACAAGTGATTAAAGCTCTCAATCTTTGCTACTCATTTTCTTTATGAAATTGTAATTGTTAAGTGTGAGCATTAAACACCAAGTTGTAAGGTTGTAGTGTTAAGCCTGTAAAAACACTTCAAGAAAGATTTAAGTGTGAGCCTAGTCAAACACTTGAGTGAGATTGTGTGTTAGCCATCAAAACACAAGTTGTACAAGTTGGGTGTGAGCTTGAAAACACCTTGAGATAGTGAAAAACCCAATTAATTAATTGGGGAGTGGACGTAATGTCAATTATACTCGAACCACTATAAATTGGTTGTCTCGCTTCTACTCTTTCTTCTTCCCCTTTTCTTTATTGTTGAAATTTTTATACACCAGTTCAACCCCCCTTCTTGGTGCCTAGGGACAACACATGTTTAGTGTTTGCATGTGTGCTAGGTTCTAATCCTCTCCTAGAGAATCTCATTTGAATACTATTAAAAGAATCTTTAAGTATTTGCATGGCATAATACACTTAGGGTTATGGTATCCTAGGGATTCTTCATTTAGTCTCAGAGGATATTTGGATGCGGATTATACGGGTAGCTTGTTAGATAGAAAAAGCACTTTCGGGACTTGCCAATTCATAGGTGAATGCCTAGTTTCGTGGTTTAGTTAAAAAAAAAGTATCGGTTGCCTTATCTACCGCAAAAGCCGAGTATGTGGTGGCAGGTTGTTATTGCACCCAAGCTCTTTAAATGAAACAACAATTGAAAGACTTCAGAAAAATAGTTGATCACATTCCCATTAAATGTGATAACACAAGTGCTATTAATCTCTCTAAGAATCCTATCCAACACTTTAGGAGTAAGCACATGGATATTAGACATTATTTTCTTAGACATCATGTGCAAAAAGGCGATGTTGTGTTAGAATTCATTAACACAAATCATCAACTTGCAGATATTTTCACTAAATCTCTAAATGAAGAAAGGATGAACTTCATTAAGAGAGACTTGGGAATGCTTGATGGAAGCTCTCTAAAGTGAAAATTTTGATCTTATGATTGATTGTTATGTGTGTTATGCATAAGTAATGATTATATGAATAAATTTCTTTTTGTTTATATCTAGTGGATCATATGCTTTCAAAATTTTTTATTCTTATCCTTGTGGACTCATAATTCACAGTCGTTTTTTCTTCTTCATGATCGCGAATTACAAGTCAATTTCATTCGGCGGTTAAATGTCAATTCGCGATCACAAAATTTGTGCCCCATCGTGAATTTTGGTCAGTTTTTTAAAAATATGACCGTTAACGCGCCTTTTTCCTAGGAAAATTTATCCGTTACTCATATTTTTCAAAATTTGCGAACGTAAATTAGAGTAACCGCCTAGGCAATTAAGTGATTTGATTGCCAACTGTTTCCTTTATTGATTTAATTCATTTTTAGCTATTTTTTGATAATTTTTACACCTCTTCAAGCCTATAAATACCCCATTCAATAGTGTTTTTCAGCAATTCACTTCTAAACACTCCTTCTCTCTCTAAAAATCTCTCAAGCTCTCTTTCTGTCTTGTTATGGCTCCCAAGAAATTCTCTAAAGCTGACAAGGGCAAGGCAGTGGCTCAGCCCTCTGCACCTCCTGCCCTCCATCTCATGAAGGGAATCACCAAGGAGGAAAAAGAAAGATTCAAGGCGAACTCCTCCAAAGTGATTCTCTCAAACAAAATCTCATCCATATTCATATTGGAGACATTGGGCATCAACGCTGAAATTCGCGCCTTTTTCTCCAATTTGGGCTGGAACAAGTTCATCTTTCAAGATGAACTTGGATACGAGGAGATTGTATGAGAATTCATGTCCACCGTGCAACTAAGCCGAAAATCTGATTCGAGAGCTGGCCAATACGGGTTGGTATTCTGGGCCTTTAGCAACCCCTTCTACATCACTTTCGACCAATTATCCTCCCTTTTCAACCTATAAGTCGGAGAATACATCCCCTTCATCATCTTCACATTTGACATTATCTACTCTGAATTTTGGTCAGAGATTTCCATAGAAACCAAACATGACCCCCGCTCTTCTTTATCTAAACACATCAAAACCCTACCCCTGTGGATCCTTCATCGCATCATCACCTTCTCCGTCAATGCAAGAGGTGATGGTAATGAGAAGGTTTCACAAAAAGACTTGACATTCTTGTTTTGCCTTGTCAAGAACTAACCCATCCAGATCAGTCATTACCTTATGGATCAATTGATCCATATGAGTATGAAACCCAAAAGCCAGTTTCTCTTGCCTTCCCACATAACAACCATCTACCATTTTGTTGGGGCACTTGATGAGGAGAAAGAGAAATTCCTCACCAAGAAGCTTCTTCCCTCTCAAAACTTTCTAGACCTAACCTATCTCATCAACGTAAAGGCAATCCATCTAGACACATACATCTATACCCTTGATGCAATATGTGCGAAGAAGATGGAAACCTCCCAAGCCTCCAAGCGAAAGAGGCTTCAAATTGAAGAAGGCAACATTCAAGTCCCTCCTTCTCAACTAAAACACAAATCAAAGTTATCTTTTGCCACCATTGATCGCAAGATGGACAAGCTAATGAGGATGATGAAGAGAAGGTTCCTCTTCCTTTCACATCTTCACAGTGATATGGGGATCTCCAAGAGAAACTAGGAGTTCCTCCTTGCCATTTTTCGGGCTTCACCAAATTTGAAGATATGCAAGATGGGGATGGCACCGAAGACGACGTTGAGGATGAAGGCGAAGCCGAGGGAGCACAACAAGCACCAGAGACACCATCTTCCCGAGATTATTCTCCACTACTCTAGATTAGGGATCCTTTGTATTTGTTTTTCACTTTCCTTATGTTTATTTTCTTTTACAAATATTGTGATCCCACAATTATGAATATATATATATAAAACTTGTCTCTTTGCAAATATTGCTATTTTATGTGATTAATGTTATTCTCTTATCCATTGCATTATTTTTGCTCCTTATGAATACTTATGCATGAATCTCTTTTTTCCTTTATGAACCCTCTTTTTTATCTTACCAAAGGGGGAGAGATAATTATTGTGAAAGGGAGAAAATAATGAAAACAATAACTTAAGAAAAACTATAGCATAAGTTGAGGGGGAGCAACATACTTATTGTTTTTATAAAATTCACATTTGATTGAATAAATGATATACTTAGCAAATTTTGTCATTAAATCATATTATAATCCAACTTCACTTTCCTGCATCATTTTCACTTAAGGATCAATCTAAGTTGTCAAAATAAAAAAGGGGGAGATTGTTGGACTAGGGTTAAGTCTTGGACCTCTTTTGATCTTAACAAAGGGATTGATCATTTCTAATGTTTCTATTTAGTGTTGTTTTACAGTTTGTATGTTAGTCTTTAAGTTAGAAGTTGGATAGAGATCTAAGTCTTCAAAGAATGTAAAGTGACTTCTAAATCGTGATGCAATCTAAGATTCGTGATCGCGATTCATAAGAAGACTTACTAGAAACTCAGATAGATGAAATTGTGGAGTCATTCTTGATCGTGACTCATCCAAAAGAAGAACTCCAAAAGTGATAGACGAATTCAAGGTGTAAAGCTTGCCTCAATCATGACCATGAATTTCGAAGTAACTCAAGATGTAATCAAGTCTACAATCACAGCTTGACAAGTGTCCCAGTTAACCATTGGAAGTCAAAAATCCTGATGAGAACTTATTGGTAGTGACCGTGAACCTAAAAGAGGAAGATGAACACTTTTTGACAGAGGAATTCGCGTCCAGAGTTGCGTCTTGTACAAGATAAATCGCGACTGCTACTTTTGAGAACAGGTGAAAGGTAATGACTATATTTTCCTGGTAAACTAATCAGAAGCTGCCATGTGGACTAGCCGTTAGACACAAACAGAGTTTTCCTTATGGAATTTGGAATTCAAGACCGCAAATGAGTAGTAGTGACCACGATTCATGACTGTCAAACATTTAATTCAAAAATCTGTCTAGTACACTTTGATGATTTTGTACTAGTTTTATTGCAACGTCTCTTTGGTGGGTAGAGGCTATAAATACCTTACCAAACAAATGTAAATGCAAGAGATTTAATAACTTTATACCCAAACTCTTGCAATTTTGCTACTCACTCTTTTCTATTCTTTAAGTCTTTGTTGGGTGTAAGCATAAACACTAAGTGTAATAGGTTATAGTGTGAGCCTGTCAAAACACTAAGATAGGTTATTGTGTGAGCCTGTTAAAACACAAGTTGTAAAGGTTGTTACGTAAGCCTTAAAACGTAAGTGTATAGGTTGTTGTGTGAGCCTTTAAAACACAAGTGTAAAAGTTTGATGTAAGCTTGAAAACACCTTTGAAAGATAGTGGAATACCCAATTTCTAAGAATTAGGGAGTGGATGTAGGGTTGATTATACCTGAACCACTATAAATCTTGTGTTTCCTCTCATCTCATTTCTCCTCTCTCTTTCCAATTTTAATTTTTATACACCAATTCAACCCCCCCCCCCTGGCTTGGTGCCTAGGGCTAACATAGAGCAATCATCAACTAACATAAATGCATAATACTTTTCACCTAAACTAGCACTCCTAGTAAGTCCAACCAAGTCCATATGGATAAGTTAAAGTGGTCTAAATGTACTTACAACATTTTTAGCTATGAATGAAGATAGATGTTGCTTCCTTATTTTGGCATGGTCCACATATCATGTCCTTTGAGAATTTTAGATTGGGAAGACCTTCCACTGGTTCTCATTTTGATAGGTTTTGTAAGAGCTCCATGCTAGCATGACCAAGTCTTCTATGCCAAAGCTAAGCCTCATTGCTAAGGGACACAAGACACTTGAAAGATTAGTTAGCTAAATTTTCTAAGTCAATTAAGTATGTATTGTCCTTTCTTTTGGCCTTGAAGATTATCCTTTTATCTATCAAAGTTGTAACTTAACACTCTCTATAGTCAAAGGTGGTTTTGTTGCCCTGATCACATAATTGACTTACACTAAGCAAATTACGTTGAAGGGTCCTTAAGGGTTAGGGCTTGAAGGGTTTTCTACTTTGAGGTGAGCCTTTCTAATGTAACAAAAGGTGTTTATATGACCAAACTTCATGCAATAATGACATTGGCATTTAGACTTGTAAGTCTTTCTCCTATGCATGGCTTTAACATGATTAGGATGCCTTATCATATTATAATGGTGAGAATGTAAGCATGTGTATGAATGATTTGGCGTAGAAGAGAATTTTTTATATGTGTTAGGATGAGCATACTTTTTATAATAGATGAATGTATGATTAGCCTTTTTAGGCTTAGGCATTGAGCCTTGATGCGCCTTTCCCTTACCTTGGGCATTGGTGGGTGAGTGTTATGAGCATTTTTCCTTCTAACTACCTCAATACTAGATGTTTGAGGAGTTGAAACTCTAATGAAGGTTGTGAGGGGGTGTAGATGATGAAAAGGCTCCATGGAAGCCAAGACCATGTCTTACTAGGGGAGGTCTTTGAGAAACTATTAATGTATTTAAAGCTTCCTTTCCTTTATGAAACTTAGAAATGGAATTTCTAAGCTCAATTACCTCTCCCTTTAAGGTATCATTTTCCTTTTTTAAGGAATTTAGAGAGGAGGAAGACTTAGTAAGACTTTCTACTAATTTTTTAAGTTTTTCATTTGAGGTTCTCAATTCACTTACAAGCTCATATAATGAGTTAAACTCATTTTCTAGTTTTGAGCATGTCTTTTTGTAAGTTTTAATTTGTGACTTATATTTGTCATATCTCAAGGTAAGAGCTTCTAAGATCTCATCATCTACATCATCTAATGCATCATAGTTTTCACAAGAATGGAGTAAAGAACTTACCTTATTAGAAAAGTCATCTTGTGCCATCAAACATAGATTTGCCACTTCCTCATCTTCATCCACCTCACTTGAGTTGTTATCCCATGTAGCTTTAAAGTTTTTCTTCTTTTTTTGATTTGGGCAATCATACTTTATGTGGTCTTGCTTGTCACACTCATAGCATGTTACTTCACTCTTCTTTTCTCTAAGGTTTGGAGATGCTTTCTTAAAGTTCCTTCTATCTTTTCTTCCTTTTATCAGTTCATTGGTTCTTCTAGAAAACATAATTAAATCCTCCTCTTCTTTTTCACTATCATCATCACTTGAGACAACCTCTACTTCTTCGTTTTTGGATGAAGATTTGAGAGCTAAAGTCTTCTTTTCTATTTTGTCATTCTTGTCCCCTTGCTTTTTCATCTTCTTCATCTCCTTATCTTTTTTCAAGGCTAGCTCATGAGTGAAAAGCTTGCCTGTGAGGAGATCCATTAGCACTTTTTCAATTTTTAGATTTGACTCTTATATGTTACATACCCTAACACCAAACTTTTCAAAAGGTAAAGATTTAAGTATTTTAGTGTTTACCTCATGATTGGTGACTATTCTTCCAAATTTCTTCATGTTTTTTATAATGGTTATAAGTCTATTCGTCATATCGATGATGTTTTTATTATCTTTCATCATGAATAGCTTTTATTCTGTCACATACATCTCTAATGCGTTGGATTTCACTAAGGTTGTACTTTCATGGTAATTCTCCAAATTGTGAGACAATGTTGAATTCTTCTTATTTCTTCCCTTGATAAAGAACTAATAAGGATTGTCATTGCCCTTTTGTTTCTTCCATTTGATTTTCTATGAGCTTCCACCTATTCTTCCTTTAGGATGAACTATTCACTTCCATCAACCAGTTCAGTAGGAGGCTTTCATTCTTTTGCCATCATATCCCAGAGGTCCACCACATCACTGTCCAAATATATCTCCTTCCTATACTTCCAATGGGTATAGTCGGAGCCATCAAAGTATGGCTTGAGATGAGTGTGGATTCCTTCTTGTGCCATGTGTCTTTGCTCACTCAATTAAGAGTTTTAATGAGAACTTGGCTCTAATAACACTTATTGGCCCTTGAGCACCAAAAAGGGGGTTGAATTGGTGGGAATTTAAAAATTTAGAGAGAAGATAATGAATTTGGGAGATTGAAAAAGAATAAGAAGGAAATAACACATAATGTTTTTATAGTGATTTGGGTGTTAATGAACCCTACATCTACTTCCCAATTCTTCACAATTAGGTGTTCTACTAACTTTAAATGGTGTTTCTAAACTCACACCAAACTTATACACTTTGTGTTTTAATGGCTTACACATAACCTTACAACTTGTGTTTTAAGGCTCACATAAAAAACCTCTCTTTAATGGTTTCCCAAAGGCTCACACAAAACCTATTACAAGAGTTTTGACAACTAGAAAAACTCTCAAACCAAATTACAATGGTGTTTAATCCTTACACCCAACAATATTAACTCACATACAAAGAATAAAAGATTGAGAAGCAAAATTGCAAGAATTTAGTTATATTCAATGATATTCTTTTGCATTCATGTCCATTTGGTAAAGTATTTATAGGAAATAACTACCAAAGAGACGTTACTAATGAATTATGTCCAAACATCTAAGACAGACTAGACAGATTTTGCATTAAATGTCTGTCAAACTGATTTTGCGACAATGACTGGTAAGTCGCGGTCGCGATTTTCCATCTTGCACTAAAAAGGTTGAAATCGCAATAGAAAATCTCATTTGAATCTAACGGCTAGTTCACGTGGCATGATGTCATTAGTCTTCCAGGAGAAAATAGCGATTGTGTTCTTTAATCAACCAAAAGTCGCGGTCATGATTTTATTTCCTCTTAGGGGCGAGTGAAACCTCAAATTCTCCTGTTTGATGAGGAGAGAATGATTCAGCAGGTCGCAGTCCATAAGGATATTTCACCCATGCGAATTTTGATATGCCAATGATTTTCTTGGACACCTGGTAGACTCTGGTTGTGGACTCAGCTCCCTCTAAACGACTACAAAAGTCATGGTCATGATTGCCAATGCGATGACACCGCGAATTCGTCTGTCTGATCATGATGTCTTTCTAGGCAAGGTTGCGACTACAATTTCCTCCGTGAATTTGACTAGTTCAAGTCCATTCTTTTCTTTTGCAATGTCGCAGTTGCGAATTAGAAGTTATTGACTGCAAATTAGATGTCATTTCACAAAACTTGAGATTTAGACTCTCATTCAATTACCAATGCAAATCTATCTTCAAAATTGCAAAATCAACACTTAAAAATAACATTAGAACTTATCAATCTACATTGTCAATATCAAAAGAGACTTTTGACCTAGGTTAGACCAACCTAGTCCAATAAAAAGTTATGCATGGACACAAAATGTTTAACAATGACCTACCATTTCAACATATATATAACTAAATTCAAAACAATTTCGCCACGTCAACCTTTTGTCTTAACTTTATATATATAATAGAATCATCAACTTTTCAATTTGCATAAAAGGATTTAAATTGAATATATATATATATATATATATATATCAGCTTTTTTGGATACGTAAGCACTTATAATAAATAATTGTCCACTAAATTATTGACAAAATGGTAAGATGGTATCTATTAATGTATAATTAATATATATAATTAATTTCATATTGAAATTTAGTTTTTAAATGAGTATTCATAATCAATATATATAAGTAATTTCAGTCTGAAATTTAATTTTAAATAAGTGTTTATCATTTATCAAATAATTGTAATAATAATATATATTTTCAATAAGTTGCAATATAATATATTTTTATTTTACCATATCACAAATAAATTAGTAACTAGTCATAATTTCACGAGTATGATTTTAACAATAGTTTTAAAATAAATTTAATGTTTATTTTAAATAATTAATTAACTAAAATTAATATATAAAGAATAATAAAATATTATTATTATTTTATAATATATTATTATTTTATAGAAATTATTCTCAATTAAATAACATAATAAAAATTATAATTAAACTAGTATGATAAATTTTAATAATAATATACCTTTTTGATGCAAAATAAGAAATTCTTAATTTTATTTTTTATTTTAATTTTTTATTATATAAATATTAAATAACAGATTATTATAAATATAAAAAATTTTCTATATTGTTAAACTTCTTAAATTATTTTTATGTGAATAACTTTCAATATTATTAAATTTTTCTATATATTCTTCTCGTTAATTATGGAAACTAAATATTTAATTATTAGCTTATTTGTAACATGACAAAATAAAAATCATATTATATTTCAACTTATTAAAAATATTATGTTGCTAATATAATTACTTGATAATTGATAAGTACTCGTCTAAAATTAAATTGAGACACATTATATTACCATTTATTAAAAATATTATGTTGCTAATATAACTACTTCATAAATGACAAAACATTCATTTAAAAGATTGAAGTCAAGACTAGAAATATATATAGTTAAATATTTAGATTTCTAAATTAATTAAAAGAAAATAAACAAATTTTTCACATAAAAATAATTTATAAAGTTTAATAATATATAAAATTCTTCACATTTATAATAACTAATATTTAATTTTTTAATAAAAATTAAAAAGATAAAATAATGACTAATAAAAAAGTGAAACTAGAAATTTTCTTATTTTCTTTTAATAAATTATATCATTATAAAATTTTATTGTTCTAATTTAATTGTAATTTATATCTTTTATTATTTTATTTACTTAATAATAATTTTACAAAATGATATATTATAAAATAATAGGTTTTAATGATTATTTATTAATTTTAATCATTCAATTAATAACTAATTATTTGGTAAAAATAAAATATTAAAATTATTATTAGAATTATACCTTACAGTGGGCAAGTATATGTGTAGTTTTATATTGAATTCCACTGTCAATATATATTGTCCAACCAAGTAGGTTCATAAAATTAGGAGAAAGTACAAAACTCAAAATTTTTTGAATTAGACTGAATCAAAATTAAAAATTTTTAATTTAAATAATAAAATATTTGAATCAAATTGTATTAATTTTTTAATCAAGATTACAATAAAAATTTTATATTACATGAATTGAATTGTAACCATTTTGAATTAAAAACCCGAATCCAACTATATATATATATATATATATTATTTAATTATTAGTTTAACTAGTTAACCCTTTCAAGTAGTATATATTACTAATAATTATGACTCTTAATAATTACATTATTTATTAATTATTAATTATAAATTAGTAGTAATATTAAAAAATTAATTTAATATTTAAGTTATTAGTTATTATTTATTAAATTAATTTTTATTTATTTTAGTCTTGAATAATTAAAAGTGAAAAATATAAAATATATTTTATTTTGATTCATAAAAATTAAAAATAGAAAGCTTAATTCTTAATAAATTAAAATAATCAAATACTAAAACCAATATTGAATTGAATTTAACTATTTCAAAAGAATTAAACAATCGAATTGAGCCATTTCAAATTTATATAATCAAATTTATATAAAACTGAATCAAAATTTGAGACTATATATATTCTTTATTTTTAAAATTTTCCATCCCAAAAATTTATAAATCACTGATTTGAATCCAACTGTGCTCACTTCAACATACAATAGAAATAGTTGGACGAATACTTATTATCTTAGATCTAGGGCGGACAACCCATGACCCATCATACACTATTTATGTAGTTTAAATTATTTTAAATTTTCAAAAAATTTGCCATATATCCAAAATACACTGTATTTAAATTTAGTAAATAGAGTCACGAGTAAGTAACTCGGCACGTGAGGCTTAACTTGACCTTCAATGCCTAACAAGTACTATCTCCTAAGGCCCCACTATACCACTAGGGCTAGTTTTTTTTTTAAAAAAAATTTTTTATTTTACAGAAAAGATATTATATTGCATAAAAATATAAGACATATTTATTAAAAAAAATCAACTGTTTTGAATTTTTTTACACTATCACCTAATACTCAAAAATAACGTATAGTACCTACAATTAAACAAACCTTTTCAATAGCATTTTTTTAATCAAAATTGAACCTCCAAATGAAGTCAACTAATAACAAAAACACCAAAATGAACTCTCAAATAATATATTTTTAAATGAAATGATATTTCCATTATTAATTGATCTCTATCTGGGGATTTAATTTTGATAAAAAAGTGTTATTAAAAAAATCTTCTAATTTATAGTGTTATTTACTATTTTAAAATTATTAGTGATAATATAAAAATTGAAAAAGAATTTCTTTTTTTGTGATTAAGAAAATAATAAAAACATAGAAGTAGAAGATGCATCATAGATCAAATTATAATTGAGTCCAGCTTGAAAGCAAACAAAAAGAAAAAGCCTATTATTAGGGACCAAAAATAAAAAAGTGAAAAAAAAAACCATAACGCGCTATTGAAAGAATAAAACAAGCAATGTCCATGTCTAATTTGTTACAATGTAATTTTAGTTACTACAAAAATAATTTAGGGAGAAATAATAATAAAAAAAAAACCTATCAACCTATTTTCAATTTAAATCCCAATATCTAATTTGTTACAATATAGATCCTAAGCACTATAACTATGACAACACCAATAGAGATAACAATCACCAGTTTTTACCTAATGAGTTTCATTACACAACTCTTAAACTTGATGGCAAATCTTTAACCCGCAAAAAACAATGAGGCAAGAATGAGTATATGGATAAAGGGCCTATTTGGCCCCTTAATTTTTTCAAAAAAAAAAACTCATAAATTTAAATGAACTTTAAAACTAATTAACTCATTAAATCTTATTTAATTAGTCTATTTTACTCTTAATTTGACTAGTTGTTAAAACATGAATAACATGATAAAGGGCCAACTTGTGAGTACTTAGAAAATGTAAAACTTATTTCTCTCTATCGGGAAATGGGAAAAAAAATAATATCTCCCACTAATTTGTTCAGAGGTTGGTAGCCCAAAATTATTTTAATACACTACAAGATAGTGAGTGAGGAGAGATTTAATTTGTGTTAAAATTTTTAAAAAATTTTGAAGAGAAAAATTAAAGAAACTATCTTCAGTTGTGAAGAGATATTGAAGTTGTTATGTTGTTGACTATTGTCAAAGTACAAACATGATTTTATTCTTTATCGTATAGGGTTTGATATTGAGTAAATTAGTTAAGTTTATTATATGTTGGTTATTATTTGTTGAATTTATTCGAGGTAATAGAAAGAATCATTTAAAGTTTTCTAAGTTTAATTTATCCAATTACATGCAAAAAGAGGAAAAAAAAATCAATTTATTTTGTTTGTTTGTGTTTGTGATATGCAATATGGTCCACTATGATAGCAAAAAGAGATTCTTGGAGTGTGAATATGACATCAAATGGAGGGCAATATTTAAAATACATCATAGAAAAAGGTTTGTAAGAGATGGATAAGATGGACTATTGACATATATTGAAGGAGGTTGTGAGATTTATAGATGAAATTATATAAATAGGCTAAATTATGGTAAGATTCTTGAAATGTTGTATGAGTTAAATGGATAAAAATTCCATATATATTATCTGCCTAAGGAAAAAAAATTACATAATGCTCTTAGTTATATGTATAATGATACTATTATATATGAGTTGCTAAACATGACAAAAGATAAAGACAAAATAAAAATTTAAATATAACATATAGCTGATGAACCTAGGGTGATTGACAAGCCTAAATATTAGAGTAGTTCCTAGATCTCGATGTTCCAAATGCATGAGGAATTCACTAGGTGATTGACTGAGGAATTTTAATGGAGGGTGAATGACTCAAAATAGTTTATGGGCAATATAGATTCTAATGGATTGAATGTACCTACAAATGTGAATGTTTATTGAAGGGGAATTATTTAAATGCTAAATGAAATAGATGTAGTTATTGCTACAAATAAAATGGCAGATAAAATGGAAAGGGATAGAGGCACTAAAACTAGTCAAATGGCAAAAATGGAATTCACAAACCGAGCCTAATCAAATGCCAGATGAAATGGAAAGAGATGTAGTTCATGAACCAAATGTTGATGAAGATAAAGTAGTTGGCACTGCAATTCATGAACTAACTATTAAGGAAGAAAAAAAGTAGTTGGGTTTGTAGTTAATGAAACTAAAGTCAATGGTATGTCGACAGAGTCTGGAAGTAAAAACACTGCTCATAATATTGAAGTTGAAAATATAAATGGTTGAACTTTTAACATAGAAATTGAGAATGGAATTGATGATAAGATGAGGAGTTTGAAGTTGAAGTTGAGTATCATTCTGATTTTTGTAATGAAGAATTAATGAATGTAAGACAAAATGTGAAGAATTAGACAAGAAGGAGTTCTAGAGGCTAATGATGAATCTTCAAAATCTAAGAAAGGTAATGATACAAAAAAAAAAATTGAGACATGAGAAGGAGGAGGTTTGAGCATATTACATCAGTGATGAAGAGATAAAAGTTGAGGGATGTCATGGAAATGCTAGGAGGAAAACTACTTCTCAAATAGCATATCATCTTAATAATCCTAATGTGTTCTTCATTTTAGGAATGACTTTTAAGCGTGCAAAAAAACTCATAAAGGTAATAACCAAGTATACACTCATGAAAGGGGTTTATAATAGGTTTAAGAAGAATGAGAGACATAGGATCCAAACATCTATAATTTCAATGGATGTCCTTAGAAGATATATGCAAGTAGGAATTCAAGGATTAATGTTCATTTTAGGAATGACTTTTAAGCGTGCAAAAAAACTCATAAAGGTAATAACCAAGTATACACTCATGAAAGGGGTTTATAATAGATTTAAGAAGAATGAGAGACGTAGGATCCAAACATCTATAATTTCAACGGATGTCCCTGAAAGATATGTGCAAGTAGGAATTCAAGGATTAATGATTTTCAAGTGACGACATATCATCACAAGCGTAAATATTTTAAAGCATTTAAGAACCAAAAACTAAGTGTTAAGTTCTTATAAATTATTTTAGAAAAGAGTAATAGATTACCCAAGTAGAAAGGTTATGCATTTAAAGGAGAATGCTATGAAAGATTTGAACGTGAATGTCTTACTTACTACATGTAAAAGGTGAAGAAGAAACTAACAATAGAAATTTAAGGAGATTATCAGGTTAAGCATGGCAAGCTAGAAGATTATGCAGACGAATTAAGGCAAACTAATCATAGAACTATAGTAGATGTGAACTGTTTACCATGTATAACCAAATTTACTTCATTTTATATATGCTTTGATGCACTAAATAGAGGATGGAAAGCTAGATGTAGGCCTATCATTGGGATAGATGGATGTTTCTTAAAGATAAAATATAAAGGTCAACTATTGACAAACATCGGTAGAGATAAAAATAATAAACAATATTTAATAACATAGGCTATTGTAAAGGATGAAGAAAAGGGAACTTATCAATTACGTGTTAATCAATATTTGATTGATTAGTCTAAGGTTATCAATAAAAGAGATTTATGTTAGTCACGTCATTTCTTTTGTCGAAGTTACTTCTTTTTATGTTCAAACTTTCTTCTCTTTTTATCTCACTTTCTTTTTCTTTGTGAGTTTTGGGAGTATCCCCATTCATAATATCTATGAATTGAAAGATCTAAATGATTAACTCTGTAATCAACTACTAGAACCAATAGGACTTTAAATTGTTCATTAAAAGAAAATTAAAACCCTTTTTATTATATGATCATGATACTTCCCAAAAATTGAAAGTTTTTATTATTAAGGACCAATATCACTACTTTTGCTTAATAAGATATCAAAATAAATGACTGACTCATTTCATACTAGAAATGATCGTAGAAGATCTTTTGATAACACATATTCTTATTTCTCAATGATATCTCACAATGAAGACAATTGGTTTAATCCCTGGAAACTATGTCATAAAAATTCATTGATATTTTCTTTTTTTAAAATGCAAATTGATTCTTATCACTTATGCTTCTGTTGTAATAAAAATTCCCTTTTTATATGGAAAAATGCTCATATTAAGAATTATGATTGTGAGCATCAAATTTTAACTTTAAAATGCAAGTTCAATGATAAAAATCACTAAAATTATTCCTTAGAATGCAAAGAGAATTGTTGGAAGGAAAGAAACAAGGCCTTAAGAAGCCTTGAAAAAGCTCCAAGACCAAAAACATTACCAAGCCTAAGGTTGCAACTCTGTTTGGTAGAATGTACATCCCACTAAACTATGATATACAACCTACCAAATTGGGATGTACAACCTACTAAACTAGGATGTGTAGCCTACCTCAAGGATGTACAACCAAAGTTAAACCCTAAACTCCATAACATTATAGAATTGGTCCACCCTTAAACCCTAAGTTTGTACAACTTATAATGAAGGATGTATAACCCAACCCTTGGCTATACAACCCTCTTAAAAATCCTAATTCCAGAATTTTCATGACCTTTTCTTTGATTGGATGTGAATAAGATGCAACTAAAACCATTCCATGCTCTAGTGCACTCTTTTTCTTCTATAGATACGTCCATTATTTGAAGGAAAATGAGGAGGCTTTGAAAACCTAAGAAAACTTTGCCAAATTTTCTCCATGACCACCACTTAGATCAAAAACACTAAAACCTTAACTCATCCCAACCATTCCCAAGGTCGAACAAGGCTCTGTCTTTTCATTCCTTAAGTATTTCTAAGCATTTTAAATGATAAAAATTAAATTGTGAGCCTCTAGGAGAAAAAGAACATTCAAGAGCATCCAGAGGACCCCCCTCTTATCCTCTTTCTTCTTCCCCTTCTTTTCTTATTTTTTGATTTTGAAAACCCAGTAAATAGAGGATGTACAAAATTGAAGCCTCTTTCTGGGCTGTATAACCCTTCCCAATCCAGGATATAGCTTGCAAAATTCTCTTTTCTTCACCCAGATTCCTTTTTTTCAAAACTTTTTTTTTTTTTGAGATGTTTGGTGATTCCATTAGTAGAATAAAGAAAGGTCAATGGGCCTAAATCTCTATTCATTTAAAAAATGGAGTCTTGAATGAGTTAAAAATGATTTTCATAATTTGTCTTGTGCTAGTGCTTCTTATTTTATGAAGTTTAAGGTTTTGTTTTATTCCTTAGTAATGACTAAGTGAGGAGTTTACCACTCCTAGGACCTTGAAAGTAGTCTCATGAGTGCTTGCATTTGGATTATATTTCTAAGTATGTCACTATACATGTGTTTTAGCCTTTATAACTTTCCTTTAGATGATTGATATCCTAACCTTCCAAATAGTTAAGGGTATTAGTAGATGTTATGCTCTTTGAGAGCAATAAAGAAGAGGGTTAAAAGACCCTAGGATCCCCCTTGTGATGATTTAGCCTTGGGCCACTAAAAGCCCTAAAAAGTGCTTGTATTTCATGTTTATGATACTTCATATTTTATTATTCATGCATTCATGTTCATTTGTTGTTATTATGTTCATATGATGTTAAAGCATGTGTGATTGATGACTTAGAAACATATACTAGGTACCTTAACATTCGAGAAGTGGTAAGGTGTTGATTATAGACTCTATTTACTTTTTTTAAAATTTTATTCTCCTTTTATTTGCCTCATGACGAAATTGCTAATTTGTGTGTTTCTTTTTGTTATAGGTGTTTTTTTAAGATAAACCATGAATCTTGGTCTTAATAACCTTTCTTTCATGATTGCATGTGATTTATAGATAGCATGTTCACCCTATGCCATGTCACAAGTCCTCATCCCTCTTTAAGATATGTATGTCATGTGACGTTGATATGTATGCTGCGTTATTTTCCATGATGCATGAGCGTCTTTCCCTTTGGAATTGATTGTTTGATTTACTTGATCATGTTAGAGGCATGTTTAGGGCCAACTGGACTAATTAATTACTTGGTTAAAAATGGCAAAAGTGTACCAAAGATGCCCGAAGATCAAATCCTAATATTCAGACAACTTAGGGGTACCTAACCTCTTTCCTAAGCCATACCCAATTTTCGAACCCAATCTCTAATGGGGTGATAATGGAATGGGCCTTTTTATTGACTTAGCTTAGGTTCAAATTTGGCCTTATATGGATTCTTGTCCTAACCAAAGTTGTGGTGACTCCATTTTCCTTAGGCATAATACCAATATATTATCTCGCTTTGATCCCCTAATGACCACCATTTGAGAGAATAAGCTTTAAACTTACGCAAGACCTAGAAGATCCCCTATTGATCCTAAAGTATGCCATGTTTGGGGTTGCTACCAATGTAAAACCCTGTCCTCTCGACCCCCATTAGTCGATAAAATGATGAAGTCGCAATCAAGATTATACTTGTTCAAGTGCAACCACGAGAAGCTCATTTTTTAAGGGCTCATAATGATTTTACATAGAGACAATTCCTCAATATCTTGTTCATTGATAATAAATATTTTCTTTATGCGATGATAAAAAAAGGCATGTTTTTTTAGAGATAGATACTATTTCACCAATCGATTCATAGGTATCAAACATATTCATGCCTAATGATTTACCATAAAGTTATACCAAAAGATATAACTTTCTTGAAAAAATTAAAAGTTGATCTTGATATTACAAATGTTTAAGATTTGGTGTTAATGTTAGACATGTAAAAGGTAAGTATTAGCATTCGTTAATTTTAATTTTACATTATACATGTTCTTAACAAATAAATATTATTTGACATGCATGATAGGGATTAATTAAAGATATGAAGGCAAAGTTGCCCAAAGTAGAACATCGATGGTGTACGATGTATATCTATGCAAAGTGCTAGAAGACTTAGAGAGGAATTTTAAAAATGTGCCAAAAGTTGATATTTGTAGTACTTCAAGAATCAACTAGCTGTCATGCACTCCACAGAACCAAGTTTTGTCACAAAACTTCTTAACTATCCTCCCTATACTTAATGCAAAGCTTAATTTCTCTTTTCATCAAAATGAAATATGGTGGAGAATAATATCTATGAGCCATTTAATGAGACTTGCTTATAAGTTAGGAGCAAACATATCATAAGCATACTTAAAGAAATTAGAGAATATATAATGAATAGATTGCTTACTAAGAAAGCATAAGCAAATACTTAGATAACAAATTTTTAGTCCTAAATCCCTATAAAATATTGAAAAAAAATATGGTAATGACTTGTAATTGTCATTTTGAGTTTAATAGGGAAAATGGATATTAGATTTCTAAAGTTAAGGATAGGCATGCTGTGAATCTTATAGGAATAAGTTGTACTTCTAGATCATGGGACCTTAATGGGATTTAATGTCCGCATGTAATTTGTGCATGTTATCATAGTCAAGTTAATATGTTGAAATACATGTCACACTAATATAGTAAAGAGGTATAAATCAAAAGTTACTAGTATGTCTTACAATCTATTAAGGGCATTAATATGTGGCCTAAGATAGAAAAGTCTAAAATTGATCCTCCAAACCTTCCTAAAATCTTAGGCAACCTAAATAAATTGAAGAAGAAAGATCCCACTAAACTAAAGAAATTGGGAAAACTTTCAAAGGCGGGGATCCCTATGAGATGTTCAAAATGCAAAAAATAAGGGCATAATAAGAAGACTTGCATAAAAAAAAATGAACCTGTTGCTAGTAATGTAAGTGCCTAATATTTTTTTTCTTATATTATTTCTTAGGGAAATTGCATAGAAAAATCTTAGGCTTTCATTAAATTTGCATTTATATCATGAAAAAAAGATTTTTTTTTTCCTTTACATACATGAACTTTCATTTTACTTCCAAGTTTAGCTTCAGACAGGGCAAACACTTCTTCAAATTTGGGATTTGCTGATACGACCATCCATGCAACATCACTCACCTGACCAAACTGACTATGTAAGCCCCTTGAAAATTTCATTCCATGGTAAAAATAACAAAAATGCCACCATTTTATATACAAAAACAGAGAGTAAATGACATAAGTGAAGTAGAACTTGAAGTTTAACCTAGAAGTGAAAATTCCCAATTTCTTTATTCTTACCCATCGATGGTGTTCCACTTATGGCTTCCATTCTAGTTTGGTCTTGATAAATTGCTCATCCTTATTGAATGTAAGTATACTAAATCAAAATTCATAACATGTAATGATAAATTACTTCTTTGAACTCGAATAAAAAAAGTTCGTTGAAGTTAGGTTGTGTAAGAAATCGTGTTCATTACATGGTTATGGTCCCTTTTAACTCATTCATATTGGCTTTCTTTATTAGTTTCATGTCAACATGCATATTAAAGTGGGAATAAAAAAAATGTACATTGTTGCTTTTGTTTTGTTTACATAAGGTCACATTTGTTTGGACTTGCTATTGATTTTTATTATATTATTATCGTATTTTATCAACGAAAAAAAAAGATGTTGTTTTCTATATGTTATTATCGTATGTTAATAAGGTTATCTATTTAAAACTAGGATAAAATCATTTATAATTAATTTTCATCATGGTGGGACATTTATAGAGAATAATAGGCGAAGGTCATAGGTTGGAGGTTGATTGAATTACCTTGATATTTATTCACTAGTATCATTTAATTATTTTGCATTTGTACATGATATAAAGATGTTGAAGTATGTTAGTATTAAGAGAATTACCTACCTAAAGCTGATATGGGTTTCTCAAATGGTTTGACCTTTTTTCAACTATTGAGGAATGTTTAGTTGTGTTGGAATGGGTTAGAGATGGCATGATTGGTGTATACATTAAAGTGTATGAGGACCATGAAGGTGAAAATACATATAACAACATAGTTAGTGGTTCAAACGATCAAATGGAAGTAGAACATAGTAGCTAACAGTGATAATCCATTACTTGATTACATCGGGTTAGATGATGACACATATGATGGAGACTATCAACTAGAATCAGATAATTCATGTCATAGCTCAGATTATGATATTATAATGAGTTGTTCAGATGATGAATTTGATGATGTTGTTGAAAGCTAAAGGAGAAGGAGAGATGAGAGGAAAAAGAGGCTAAAGTTGTAAAAAAATACTAACCAGAATGTGGAGATGAATTTTAGAGATGAATGTAGTCAAGAGAGTTTGTATAGTGATATAGATGATGATAGAGTTTTGAGACCATCAAGCACAAATAAAGAGGACTGCTTCATTGAGAAGATAAAGAAGAAAAGAGCTAATGTATATGATCCTAATTATAATTACATGTCAGTAAAATTCAAGGTTTCATAGAGATTTAAGGATGCAAATAAGTGTAAACTTGTAGTTAGGAAGCATGTTATCCTAAATGGTTATGATATTTAGTGGGTGAAAGCATGAGTAAACAACTAGATGTTCATTATTGATATGATTTGAGGCCAACACCTATAGATCGAGCAGGCAAGTGCATCTATCGAGTATAGTATAGCGTAGGAGTATTGATTGTCGATCCCTCAAGGACTAAAAGTACTAGTATTAGCTTTTTCTTTATTATTTAACTGATAAATTTAAGTAAATTAATTAACTAATTAAAAACTAAAATAAAATAATTCAACAAACTAGAATAATGAAAATATGAACTAGAGAGTGGGAAAAAGGTGACTAGTATGACAAATGACACTCAAATATTGAATTCCCTTAAGACTTGTTAAGAAATTAATTTTCCAATAATATAATCTAATTCAATATTTATGGAATCGTGAAAATCCCTTTAGTATGTTAAAGTCCTTCTTAAGATCATTAACATCTAATTCTAGGTTGATTAATTGGAATTTCTTCCTAAAAAAACCTTTAAAATTGCATTATAGTTCTTTAAACTTTACTGTTAGATTTGACCCTAATTTGAAAGATTTATGTTGTCCTATCTCTAGGCGTATATGCAACTCCTTTCAATTGTGCTAGATCTATTCAATAACTTGATTTCTCAACCTAAGTTTAAAGAATTGTAAGGCAAGAATCAATACTCCGAACATATCAATTCAAGGAAATAAAGAGCAAACACAATTGAATTCCATAAATAATGAAAAATTATATTATCTAAAGGAAATCACAATTCAAAACTCATCTTAGGGTTCATTATACCTAAGTACCTAATTAATTTAGTTCAAAATGGAATTACGAGCTAACATCAAAATAAAAAGAAAATAAAATAGAAAAGTTTTCATGATATAACCCCTGTATTCTTCAATTCTCTTTAACCTTGATGGATTGGCCAATAATTCTCCTCTTGTGGACAACTTTTCTCTAGAAAAATAAAATAAACAAAAATTCTCTCCAAAAAATAATAATCATACAAAACAAAAACTCTCTAAACTCTCTTCAGAAAAAATAATAATAATAAACAAAAACTTCTTTCTTTATTTATAATCTCTTATTTCCCTTCAAAATAGGAAAAACATCATTCTCCACCCATTAGAAATCCTCCACCAATTAGAAATAATAATAAATCCTTCTTTTTTTTTTAATAGAAGCCGATGAAGCTTCCCCAAAAATATGTTGCACCGATCCTTCCTAAATTGTGTTAGGAAGACACTAAAATTCTATCTGTAAAAATATCAAAACTAATCCCTGAATTGTCAAATTTTTGTTTGGTCCCTGAACTTCTAAAACTACACAATTCCACTCAAAAAATTCTTATAATTCATCAATTAGCTCTAATTATCAAGATTTTCTATAAAATTATAAAATACAAGCCAAAATTGAAACATCATCTAGTATTTTTCTCCCAAATTAGATTCAATTAATAATAAAACTAACCCTAAAAATACTAAAATAAAGAACTATCAATTATATGGATAGATGTCCATTTAGACTTTATGAGAGCATGTTGTCCCATGAGAAGACATTTGTGAGTAAGACATTAACAAATGAGCACTATTGTTATAGGGTCCAAAATAATAGACAAATGAAGGTAGAGTTTCTTTCTTAAGAGTACATGTATAAATATAAGATGAATCCCTTTTGGCTTATGAAGGAAATGGAACAAGAAGTCATAGAGAAATATGGTGCTATTTTCCTAATTTCCATGTGTTATAAGGCTAGGATGATAGTTATTAATATGATGAGAGGAATACTTAAGCAACATTATGCCAAGATAAGAAGCTATTTGGAGGAATAAAATTAGAATTGATAGAGATGGGAAGTTTATTTTACACACTAATTTTGATGAGGCTTCAAACACATGTACTTTTAATAAAATGTATATTGGCTATTGTAGACTTAAGAATGGTTTTCTTTAGGGTTGCAAGAAAATTATAAGCTTTGATGGGATTTTTTCAAAAATAGTAACTACAAGGGCATTACTTAAGGATATAACTAAGGATTGTAATAATAGGATGTTTCTTGTTGCATGGGCAGTAGTTAAAGGAGAGAACTAGTTGTCATAGTATTGTTTCTCGAAGATACTTTTTGAGGAGCTAAACATTAGAGATGGTTTTGATTCGTCATTCATTTTTTACCAATGAAAGGTGTGTCACTTCTTTTTTATACTATTTTATGCAAAATTCTTTTTAAAACATGAATTATTGATAATGTATAATTGTTTCTTGATGCATTCTAGTAGGGTATGATTAACAGCATCAATGAGCTTGCCCTAAATGTAGAACATAGAAATTATGTTTGAGATATATGGGCTAACTAGAAGAAGAAAAGGTTTAAGGGTGAGAAATTCAAAGATTTATTTTGGAATGTAGTGAAATGTCCAACCCAAAAATAGTTGAAGGGCAAACTAAAGCCATTAAGTTTGAATTAGGAGAAGATTATGAAGACTTCATCAATCAAGGTGCAAAATTCTTTTGCAGGGCTTGTATTGCACCACATTGGAAATCTCATATGATAGATAATAACATCTATAAGACTTTTAATAGTTACATAATCAGACCATGAGAGAAACTTATTATCAACATATTAGATTCAATAAGAGAGAAGTTAATGATGAGGATGAACAATCAAGTCTTAGTCATGAAATGAGTGATGGATAAAATTTGTTTGAGAATTAGGAATAAATTGGAAAACATAAAAAAGAACACAAGGCACCACGTTATAAAACTAGTTGTCAGAGAGAAGTTTGAAGTGAAAATATTAATTACCAGTTTAGAGTGGATCTTATTGCTTATTCTTGTAGCTGTAAATGGTGGATTTTAATAGGCATTTCATGTGTACATGTCATTGCCACAATCTACTATATTAAGCATGGTTGAGTAGACTATGTGGACCAATTCTATATTGTTTAAAACTTCATATTCACTTATGGGAATTTCGGCCTTATCCTACAAAATGGGCCTAACATGTGGCATAGAGTTGATGGACTTCCTGTATTGCATCCAACATTAAATCTTAGCCAAAAAGGCCTAAAAAAGAATGCAAGAGGATTGAGGATGAGGAAACACACAACCTTGTGGTACAAATAATAAAAATGGGAAGATTTAGGGTGCAAATGACTTGCCAATTATAGAAATAGGTTGGACATAATAAACAAACTTATAAGGAGGAAAATAATTTGAACTTTAGAGCTCCTCATAAAATCCCCGTCAATATATCATATTAAACTTAATATGTAACATCCCCATTCACATTCATTGGCATTATCACATGAACATATTCATTGCATAAATGATTTAAAATCCTACATAAACATATGCATTGGATAAATGATCATTTAGACGAGTGAGTTCGATAAGCATGACGATGACACATGTACCATTACATTTGAGACACTTGAACATATATGTAATGTTTGTATAGTTGCATGGCAAATTGTGTTATATTGTTTGCATGTTATAGCATCATAAATAATGGTGTTATAAAGCTTATTTTAAAGTATAAGGAGTAGCTAGGAATTAGGAGATGGATGGACGCACTTAAGGAGTGAAGAAGAGGGACTAAAAGAGAAAAGTGAACTTCCAACCAATAGGAATGCAACACCATGATCTTGTCTTGTTACAATAGGTTTACAAGTGGAATTTTTGACCCTTTAGGATCA
>CATIWR010391107.1:0-41139 GCA_949677035.1 Omphalea diandra
ATATATATATATATATATATATATATATATATATATATATATATATATGTGCATGTGTGTGAACAAAATAGTATTTAGTATATGACAATTTGAGACGATTTCAGTATAGAGATTTTTTGAATATTTTTCATAATCAAATTTTTTTGTTTAAATTCAATATTTTTCATATTTCATGCGAATTCTTACTGGCTAATGAAAAGATAACTCACTTTTCTTTTCATTTTAGTATGCCTAAGATTATAAAATAATAATTTCCTAATTTAATAAAAAGGATATGAATATAACAATGTTAAAATTTTAGCATTTAACAAGACTAAAAATTGTTTTTCAAAAAAAAAAGAAAGCCTAAAAATTTGTGAAGTGTCAAATTTACACAATGCGTCAATTTCTCTTTGTATATATATATATATATATATATATATATAAAGAGAGTTACTTTCGAGAAAAAAAAACCAAACTTGATTTTGAAAAAAAAAAATTGCTTGACATTTTCATTTTGAATATTTATTGAATGATTTATTTTATATTACTATAAAACATTTAATTTTTCAGAGTAATGATGAATATAATTACCAAAATAGATTGATATATAGTATTCAAATTTTAAAATTTAATTCTACAAATTATGGTAACAATAATAAACTAAAGATGATAATATAATATTATCCACCCATTTTCCTACTACAAAAATATGATCTTCATCAAATCAAACAAGACAACAATTAATAGACTATTTTGATTAAAATGCAAAAAAAAAAAACACCTCAATAAAATCATTTTGAACATCAGTTAAATGAAAATCAGCTAAAAAAAGACGACAACTCGCGACGCTAACCTTTAAGAGACTCAAAATCGTATTTTCACTGAGTAATTAAATAGGTGTTGCAAATGGTATATTTGTCATCCCCATAATAAATTCAACTAGATTGTTTTACTAATAAAATTGGGCGAAATATCATAACCAACCCATTGCCTGGGTTTTCACAAAAAGCCCACCATAGGACATTCTATGCCTTTTTTTTTAAAAGAAAAGTGTATGAATGCATTTCTCTTATTTAATATATATATACACACACTGGTAATAAACACTATTTATATTGATGCTTTAACTATTTTTTATTGTTTTGCAATATATATTGAAAAGTGTTAATAATTACTCTTAGAAATTGCAAAATTAGTGTTTTATCGGTTGAAGATCATATATTTACTTAAAATTGAAGATAAACAAGTTATATCGTGATATATATAAAAATATACTAGCTATTATTATTAAGTTTGATTGAAACAATATCAACCAATATTTTAATTGAATTCAAAAGATGTTAGCTTTTTATAGACATCGATTTAGAAAATATAACTATATTAATTGCAAGATGAGCTTTATGTTCAACTTCATTGATATTGACTATATTGAGTGGCACCATATATTATTTTCGATCAATAATATTTAGGATTGAGCATGGTACGCAAGAATATCTAAATGAATTAGAGATTAAATTAAATTAGATCAAAATTTGATAAAAATTTAGGATTTTTATTAGGACCATACTACAATCGACCAAAACTTTCAAACCAAACTAATTTCAACTTGAACCAAATAATAACACTGAAAAACCATATCGGTATTGACAAAAGTATATAGTTTATTTTATATATATATATATATATAAAAGTCCATTCCGATACTTGAGTTCAAGACTTGCTATTTGAGAGAAAGAGTGAGAGTGAAAAGTGAGAGTAAGAGTATAAGAGATAGAATGAATGAAATATCTAATTAAAAGATTTGTATAATGACTTAAGTGGACTGTTTAGGCATGAGTAAACATATTTTTTGTATTGAATATTGCTTTCTTTCTTATATAACATTTTCTAAATGGGATAATTTTTTTTGAAAAAGACGATACTTTTATGAAGATGAATTGAAGAGCTACATATGGGGGCTGAGCCAACACTAGTCATTAAACTTTGATCATTAAAATTTATCACAAGTTTTTATTTAGAGTGCACATTAAGAGTAACATTTTGAAGTAAAATTGGTTCACCATTACTGCTGGCAGGTCTGACTTTGCTGAAGGCAACTAATCTAGAAAGTTATTATGACACAGAATTTGTGAAAAGAAAACCTTAATTTCTAGATAACGTATTGCATGTGAAGGGGAAAAAAAGGATATTAAATGGATATTAGTTTCTGATTCATTCTTGCTAAATTCGTGAGATGAGCTAATAGTTGACTTAATTAGGACTTGTAAGAGAAAAAAGGAGAGAAAGTACGGCCTATCATCAAATAACACACAGCGACACTTAAAATTTTAGACACGAAGGGATATTTCGTACATGAGAGTCAAAATAAGCTAAATACCTATTGATTTTGAAAACAAGAGGCGTTAGGGAGAGACAGAGATATTGCTTCATTTCATTTTATCTTTGTAGTAGATATGGTCAATGAGATATTGATCTAGTGGTTAATAGATGAGGACCGAGACTCATTCGATTTTTTTTTTGTTCGTGATGTCAAAATATATTGTGATTATGATGCTGTGATGATATGTTTGATTATTTTATATTGTGTAAATATCTTTTAATTTTGTCATATTCACAATGTAGTACTCATGATAATGACATATAAAAAATAAGTCGACCTTTTTGTAAGTTTTTGTACAAAGTATAAAAATATATTTTATTTATTTATTAATTTTTATTTTATCTATTTTTATGAGTTTATTTTAAATTCGTTATTTTATTTCTGTTTATGAGAGTTTTTATTTTTTATTTTAGAGTTTTGATGGTTTGAGACTAATTATTTAACAATATAAATTGTTATATTATTAGGTATCGTCTTTTAAATCTATTATGACTTATTATATGAATTTCAATTTATATCGCATTATACCATCACAAAAATGTAAAGTTATTCATGGCAAAATAATATATGATTTCAAAGCTAAATTAATGTATAATCATTAGTAATACTAATAATTAATTTCATGAGATATTTTAAATCATACATTTTTTATAAATATTATATGATAATTTATAAATAAAAATATATTTATTGTTCTAAAAAAATGACTTCTATTAAGTTATAAAATATATTTATTATTCTACAAAAACAACTTCTAGTAAGTTTTTTTTTCCCTGCATTGAAAGATATATTTGTGTTATAATATCGTATTAATATAATTAAGTGGTCTCTCTTTATGTTCCGAGTCCTACTGTTGCCCTCTATCTACAAATGATTGGTTGGGTTGGCTTTTTTAATGTGGTTTAGTAGAAATACAAGTTTGTTGTACAATTTGTAAAAATGTGAAATCGAAAAAATATATTATAAATATTCTTTTTCTTTTGAAATTTCTTTAAAATATATTAACTTGAATCAGTAAAATATTTTCACAGATATTTGGCTTTGAATCGCTCGTGTTAATTTATTGGTGACTCGACAAGTATAGAAATGGTGATAGAGGGAGATTTCCCGCTTTTGGCAGGGATTCGCATTGACGGGATGAAAAATTTCTGTCCTTTCTTTCCTATGAGACAGGGATGAGAATTACACCTCTTGTGCCACGGATCCCCACAAAGATCCCTAAATTAAATGTAATTTTTATAAATTTTATATTTATTAAATGTATATTTTATATTTTTAGATGTATATAAAATATTTTAGGTACATAATTATATATTTTATATAATTATTAATTTATAGCATAAATTTTTTATTTTATAATGTAATAAATTATAATTTTTAAAAAAATAATTTGAAATTAATGAAAAAATAAAAAAATTTATCCTGCAGAAAATCTCCACCAAAGATGAGGATTAATTCCCCACTTAGGAAGGCCGGGTGGGAGTCGGGGATAGCCCCGCCCCATTCTGTTGCCATTCCTAGATGAGCAGTCTAATGATGGTTAAAGTTTTAATTATCTACTTGTGCTAAAACTTATTTTTCATGGTATATATGTAAACAAAAAAATTTTATTTTCTGAAAATATAGAGACAAAAAATCAATTTAAATAAGAAAAGATCATAATATAGTGATATTGATTTTTAGTTGACTTGTAAATTTATGATTTAAGAATTTGATTGGCTTGTTCTCATCATTTCATTCTTTTTTTTTCCTTTTTGATATTGCTTGGTTTTAACTTATAAATTTTGTGATTTGAGAGTTTGATTGGTTTATTATTAAATTAAAAATTAATTTTATTTGAGTTGAAATTTTAAAATTTAGTTTGACGGTAGATATATATCTCAACTTAAGTTGGTCTTAAATTCGAGTACCTTTTAATTTTAACCGAAAAAAAAAAAAAGTTGAGTAGATAACCAACATGACTTGAGTGTTTATTTATAGAGGTTTGAGTGAGACACTCTTTTTACTTAATGCACAAATAGAATAGAGATCAAGATAAAGTTTATTTCTATCTCTTTCTTATACTAAAAAAGATATTTAATTGGTGCAGTTAGCATTTTGCTATATCCTGTTTCATCACTTATCATGATATTTAATTGGTGCAGTTAGCATTTTGCTATATCCTGTTTCATCACTTATCATAATTGGCAAGCCTTGATTAGTTTTAACAATTTATTTTAATGATTTATTTAAAATAATTTGTAAATAAATTATATTTTAAATCAACTGACAAATAAATTAATTAATCTACTGATTTATTTAATTGGCTCAAAATTCCATTTTCTACAACTACAGCATAGTTTATTTTGAAATATAAATGGATCGTTTATAAATAAATTTCTTATTTGCTGTTAGTGTCAATTGCTTTCACCTGAATTTGGAAGATCAAAACTTTCCTGCCGAAAGATTTTAATTTACCACATTCTCTTTATCACCAATAACCATCCAATCCCATTACGCTGTTTGTAACCTAGCTCATGAGTCAATTAAGGACCCATGAGCGAATAAGATAGGCTTTTGAATCTCTTACCTATATATATATTTGGTTGAAAACAGATTGTTCACATCAAAATAAGAATTAACTACTAAGAGTTAGCTTTCGTAATTGAATTTCAAAGTGGAAAAGGCAGAGGTCCAGAGGAAATCTGACACTGGCTATTGCAATTTGCCTTATTCTTTATATTGGCGTAAGTTGCGTGAATAACTGCCGTTCAATATAAATTAGGTGGCAAACCTACATTACTTAACGCTATGAGGGTTCCAAAAAAATATAATTACTTGAACCCATCAACAAGAAAGCAAACAATCATTTTTAATGTCCATATATAACATATATTATTGTTCATCCCAAAACTACAAATGACAAAAGTCAGACAATTCTCACTAATTTATCTAGAAAAAGTTGGAAACAATAGACAAACAAATCTATGTCGCCACGCAATATTTTCCTTCCTTTTTCTAATTAACGAAGGGACCATGCATAATTGAAAGAAATGGTCCCTTTATTGATAATTTCCATGTTGGTCAAGGATAATGATTATAATAATAATAATGCACTGCCGGCGGCGGCGGCGGTAGTGGTGGAGGAGGAGGAGGAGGAGGAGGAGGTGGTGGTGGGCTTCTAAGTGAGCACCCAAATGCATCACAATTAATGGGATGAGCATAGAATGCCTTGCATTCCTCAGGTGATCGCTGCTTAGGCCTATCGGGTATGCAATTTTTTCTATCATCTGTGGCTGGCAACTTGAGGCAAACTGGAGGCTCAATACAGAAATAGTTATAAGAGTATGTGAAATTCTCCAACTTAGGCAACAAGCATATACTTTGTGGTATCTCGCCCGATAGTTTGTTATGTGCCACATTTAGCTGCTCCAACTTCTTCATTTGCCCCATAGAATCAGGCAATGGACCCACAAGCTTGTTAAAGCTCACATCAAAAACTGACACTTGGTTAAGCAACCCAATATCCGATTGCAGACAACCAGTCAATCCCATGTTCATCAGGATTATCTCCTCAAGGGTTCCTGCCATTTTAGTCAAACTTGAAGGAATGCAACCCGTAAGGTCATTGTTAGCCAATACAATGACTGAAACTGGAGAGTTGCCAATGTTTTCAGGCAAGGATGAGCTGAATTTGTTGTTGTTGATGAAAAGGGCATCAAGTTTTAGATCAAAAAGTTTAGAAGGAACATTGCCTTGGAACTCATTGAATCTAATATCAAGAAATTTAAGTGAAGGAAGACAAAGAAGAACAGGAGGAAATTCACCACTAAATTTGTTGTTACTAATGTCAAGCTCATAAAGACGATGAAGATAGCGAAAACAATCAGGGATAGTGCCACAGAATCGGTTGGTGTTCAGGTGGAAGAGAGCTAAGTCGGTTAGGAGGCCAAGCTCTTGAGGTAAAGAGCCAGAAATGTTGGCATGGTTTAGGTCTATACCTGCAACTGTTATGGTATGAGGGTCATCTGGGGCAGGTGCACAATACACTCCTGCATAGTTGCACACATTTGGACCATACCAGTTTGAGGTAAAGTTTTTAGGGTCAGATGTGATAGCATGTTTCCAAGCTTGAAGAGCTATGTAAGCCTTTAGGAGTCTAGGGTTAAGGCCGGGTGGAGGAGAGTTAGAATAAGAAGCTTGATAAGATGGTTTAAAAAAGAATATGAAGATGCCCAAAAGGGCTAGAATGATACTGGGATTTGGATTCTTCATCATTTCGGAGAAGGAAATAATGTCATCACATTAATGATACCAATGATATTTAGTTTGTAATTTGGTGTTCATGAAAAGAGAGAGTCTATAATTATTTATATGTGGGTTTCTTGAGAAGACTTTGATGGCCCTATTAGTGATATATAGCATAAAATAATGCGTGTGTATATATATATATATATATTTCAAGTTGATGTTCCATGTGTTTTTATTAATTAAGGAAAGTAGGTAGATAATATGATTAGTGAAATTCAGAGAAGTTTCACAGTATAATTGACCTCTTGATCAAGAAGGCAACAAGATTGCTCATAATAATATCTTTTTTGGATATCATATACTGACATACATGCAAACGCAATGGCAGGCATTGTGGATAATAAAAACCTCGAGTTTTTTATGGTTTTTTTGGGGAGACTTTGGTACACATTTACCAAAACACGCGGTTTATAGCACTAAACTTTCATATATGCATCATTAAGTATAAGAAATAATTTAATTTAATTTAAGAAGTAAAAATTGTTATTTGTGTTCTTTTGATTTGAACTTTTCAAAATTGCTTTAGTTTTCGTGTGTACGCATCTGGAATTAATATATATCTGAATCTGTTTTTGTTAATGTTTGGTTATCCATGAGTCTTACCATCCAAGAAAAGTATGAAAATCATTAGCTTCTTGGTGGTTGGAAATTTTGGAATATTAGAATCATCACATAACATGAACGAATACTATATTGATTTATTCTAATTGAAATAACACATATATATTTTTCCTAAGTTGACAAACTAATTAGATAACCAAAAAAATATGCTTATATCTTTTATTTATAATTTGCACATGTTCGGTAGGTTTGCTCAATAAAACTGGATAAGCTAAGATAGTGATGAGCAAGTCAGATTCAGTAAGTTGGACAAATTAATTTTGGATCAGATTAATTTAAATTAGATTGATTTTGAGTTTTTTCATATTATATTTGGATTTGATTGATTTATTTCAGGTCAAAGTATACAAAATAAATTATCCAGATTTCAAATTAAATTAATTTAGATCACTCATAATTTTAGCTTTTAAAGTAAAAAATATTATTTTAATTTTTAAATAAAATTTAAATACTTATAATAATTTAAATTGGATTATTTGAATTTATTCACAGATTGAGGTAAGGTCAGATTTAACTAAAAAATTTTTAAATTATTTTGAATTTAGATTATTTTGAATTACTTTTTTGAGATAAATATAAAACGGTTCAAAGAGTGTCATTCTCACATATTAGAACAAGAAAATCTTTCCTTCTTAAATTTTATAGTAGAAAAAATTTGAAAAGATAAGATCACGATTAAAATCAGATAATTTAACCAATTTGTGGCCTAGTGATTTTATGTGCATACTCAGATGCACACAACCTATTTATATGAACGCGGGTTGGTGTGAATTTTGAGGAGTTGTAAAATATAGTTCTCTAGTCACAATTGACTGTAGTAAATTGCCAAGATTGTGTGTTTATCAAAGTCAAGTGGTAGATTTAGTGGCGTTTAAAAGCTGGCAAAAGACTTGGTATTTCACGGTCCATTCAAGCATGCCACAGATGAGTTTTATTGTGTCTATTTTTCTTTGAGAGAATGTTCTATTTTTTTTTTTTTTTGTCCCTTAAATTTAATTCCACTTGCAATAAAATAGATATATGCATACTTAAAGTCAACATAAAGAAGTTAGTTGAAATAGATAGTATGCTTTAAAAAATTAATGTATATATTATAACACAATAAATTTGTACAAAATATATTTATTTTATTGAGATGGAGATATAGGAAGTTGATCTTTCTTGGATATTAAAAAAAAAAAAGATAGCAGAAAACTCATAGAGAAGAAAGAAAATTTCAATGAAACAAGCAATCAATTAGAATATATATATATACACACACACACACTCGAGAAGACAGTAACCAAAGAGTAGACATTCAATACTACAAGAAATGGAAGAAGGGCAAATTTAGAGGAAGCCAAGCATTAAAGGACATGAGAATGAAAAAATAAATAAATAAAGGACTAATAATATGTAGATTTAGTCATAACACAACAGTATATCACCAGATGCAAAGAAACCAACCTAGCAGTTGAAGTCAATATACCAAACTCTTTAGACCAAATCATAAGACAATATCGGTTGTCACCAAAAAGACTTTAATAAAGCTTCCAACTGCAAAAGTCAACGTACCAAACTCTTTAGACCAAATCATAAGACAATATCAACTGTCACCAAAAAGACTTTAATAAAGCTTCCAACTGCAATAGTTAGAATACGAAGAAATATGGTAGTAAATATTCTATCCAACGAAACAGCATGGCTTCAGAAAACCACATGATAGAATACGGTCCCATCTTTTTGCAGACACTATGTTGTTCAAGATGCTTCTGATCAACTTCAGTATAGGTTTCAATTTTAATTTATCAACTGTTTTTTCAGCCAGGCTTTGTTCCAAGCTTGGGTTGGCAAACGATTTTGTTTTCTTTGATTTTATTAATAATATTGTTAGGGAAGATGTATGATGTTATTATTGAGATTGTGTCAGCCTAACTGAGATGTCTACGTGTATTTTTTATATTTTTTTCTATATCTTTATATTACAAAATTGAATTTAATGATACTAAATTATCTCTAATAATATGAGTTTGCTAGGTTAAATATAATTAAAATCTATTTAAGGAAAAAACTCAGAGTTGTGTAACTATCTAAAATTATGTACCTAATTCCTCTAATTTCTTGAATTTTAATGTTGATTTTATTTTCTTCATTTGAACGATAAAATCTGATCATTATCCACGAACTTTTTTCTCATCCTACTCAAATGGACATTTCATGTAGAACATATCTATATATTGTTCAAAGTAATTGAAGATCTCCTTTTCTAGGTACAGATCAACTAAGTTACCTTTAAAAATTGATAGTAGCTGTAGAAACCTTTGCACTATGTTTGAGAAATTACATAGGAAGAAAAATAATTTTTTTTATTAATTTTTTCTCTTCATATTTGGATAAAAAGGGAAGAAAAAGAAAATAACTTTATTTTCTTTTGTTTGGAAAGCAAGATTTGAAAGGAAAAATTTTGTTATTTCATGTATTTTCTATTTTACCCTTTATTTAAGAAACAAATAATATCAATCATTTATGCTCACATCTTCAAATCCACAAGACAATAATATGTTCTTTTCATAATCCTTATTTAAAATTTTTATTATCAATAAATATAAATTACTGTTATTTAATTGTAGTTAAAATAATATAAATTATCCTATTTAAATAGAGATATATTGAAAATATATAAATAAAATTAATTATTCTGATTATATTAATTAGATTTTTTAATCTGTGTAAAAACAATAATAAATCTATTTTTGTGAAATGAAAAAAAATATGAAATTATTGAGTCACTAATTTTGTGATTCATTGTTTACCTAATAATAATAATATTTACTAGAGATTGCAATCAGCCATATTGTGCATCCACATGCTTACCCATTTGCCTATGAATATCCATGCTTTGAAAATTGGGTATAAATAGTAAATGAGTAGTTATATTTTAAATAGATACTAAATTAGTTATTACCCACTTAACTCTCATAATCTATGGATAAAAATGGGTTGGGTAAGGATATCCATTTAAAATATATACATCACTAAAAATAAATATTATATTATTTTTTATACAATTAATGTAAAAAATTCATATATACATAAAATATATATTTAAAAGTGAAACATATTTTTAATATGTATTTTATAAAATAATTATTAATATCTAAAAATTTCATTATTTATATAATTTATTAATTATTTATTTTTTATTAGTTTAACTCATGAAAATTTCACACGAACTAAAATAAAGACAAATAAGTTGTCTCTTTACAGAAATACTATGGTCCAAGATACAGTGACTTAGCTACAAAACACTACTGAAAAAATTAAAGATAAAGACAAATCAGGGGCATGAACGTTAATGTATAAAAATCTCCTCAATATTCAATATTTCTCTCTTTTTTGGAGAGAAAATGACACTATTTTCTTTCTTTTTCTATTTTTCTTTATTTTTAAAATAGGATAAAATCTCTTTTTTCTTTTATTTTCCTTTTTTATTTTAATTCCTCTCTTATTTTACAAAACACTTGATTAGCACTCCACCGTGTAAATTGATTGATTTTTCCGCTGGGAGAAACGACGTACCCTTCCAACGACAAAAAAACACTGCATTAGGAAGTTTATCCATTCCATGACGACATCGACAACCCATGTAGTGAATAGTGAACAGTTGCGAAACAGTGCTTTATCGTTTCAGCGATGGGGAGAAAACCATTTTGAAGGAGAGACAAAACCTCGCAGGTAAAATACATTGTCTGTTTGTTTTAGCGATAGTGGTAGATGCTAAGCGATGGATGATTAATGATCAAAATTTAGTTATACACCATCAATAAATATAAATATTTTATAATTTAGCAATTAAATAAACACTTATATTATAAAATGATAAAAAAATAATTAATTTTATATTTTAATTAATTTTATATGAAATAATAAGTTATATAATAGTAAATAAGATAAGTATCAAGTTAATATTAAAAAAATAAATATTAATTTTTTACATTCAAACTCTAAAAGAACTAATTTTTAATATTCAATTACATTCTTTAAATGTTCAATATTAGTTTTTAAATTGAAATGCAGATTATTTATATTTATCAAACATTTTTTTTAATATTTGAATGTTTAATCGCTAAATGCGAATAAAAAATATTAAATCAAATGGATGCATAATCTAAAGTTGTGTTTTATTTATGTAGTTTTAGTTTTTGGAAAAAATAATCATTTTAATTTTTAATTATTATTAAAGTATTTAATATACAAAAATAAAATTTTGAAGTTTAATGACAAGAATCAATGTATAATAATATAATCAGGTAAAGTTCAAAAAATTTAAAATATGTTTTGCAAGATGTCGTGCACTAAAATTAATATATCTTGTAAATAATAATAATAAAACAGAAGACTTATTATGGCTAACAACAATTTTTGATTTTATTTGAATATAATATTGCATGTTTTAAAAATTTTATTAATTTTATTTGAGAATGAAAGTTTGAATGTTTCATTTTCAAAATACGAAAAAAAACTCTACTTTGTCATTGTTTTATTTAACACAATACTATATTTTTTAACAAATTTGAATCCAAAAATTGACTGGTTATATCTAATAAAAAAACTTTTTTTTGTTTAAAATAAAAAATTAATTGTATTTTTTGTAAACTAATTATAGAAACAGTACAACATGAATCAATAATCTTTTTTTTTTTGAGATGATAAAGAATAATTTTGAATCGTGAAATATTAAATATAAAAATACCTATATATGTAAAAAAAAATTAACGCTTTAATCCATAACACATTATATTAAAAAGAAGATTTTCTTTTTGAATAAATATAATTATATTGACAGAGTATTAAAATTTGCATAAACACATTTCATTTAGTGATTATATGAAACCACAACTCGATATTTTTATTTTTAAATAAATTTGATTGAATTACTATAAAAGTATTAATTAATTTTTACTATAAAAATATTAATTAATTTTTTTAATAATATTATAAATCAATGCTTAAAAAGCGTAATAATAACCTTTATACAAGAAAATTTAATTTTTTTTTAAAAAAACTGAACTTTCATTAGAGTGAAAAGAGAAAAAAAAATTAAAAAATTGTAAAAATAATACAAATTTATATGATAAGATCAAAATAGATAAAAACAAAATGCCGAACTCAATTGATACAAGTGATTGATTGATTGACTTAATTTTTTGCTGCAAATTTGATATACATTTAGCGTTACACAAAATTTTAAAAATATACCGTAACAAATAAATAAAACAAACAAAACATAGTAAAGCATATAATTTCAATTTTGTATAATATATCAGAGTGTACAAACCTCAAAAAAAGCGATTAACAGTATCTCTCATAAACCCTAGCGTCAATTATATCCCAAAGAAACAATCTTTGGTTACTTTATTGTTGAATTAACAATGGCAGGATCAGCTGCTACTGCCTCCACGGATGGCAATGGCGGGGAGGAGGCGTCTTTGAAAGATAAGGGTAATGAATTCTTCAAGGCAGGGAACTTTCTTAAAGCTGCTGCTCTCTACACCCACGCTATCAAGCTTGACCCCTCAAATCCCACTCTTTATAGGTTGGTTAACAAAATTAGGGTTTTTCTCTTTTGATTTTCCCTTTAAATTGTTATTTTTTGAATGGTTGTCGAAATGAGATCTTTATTGGTTATTATTAGGCTTTGATTGCTTGTTTTTATTGGGTATTCATTGTTTTGCGGTTTTGATTTGTTTTTTCATCTTTTTTTAGATAAAGTTACATGCTTTGGGCTTGATGTAGTGAGTACTGAAATTTTAGTTTTGTAGACTGTAGAAACTGGTACGACTTACACTGCTTACTTCTTCGTTTTTGCTTGATGGCACTGCATTTTCAAATGAAGTCTAACTAGTTTGCTAAATTTTGGAGTCCAGCAATGAGGTAAATTATTGTTCCTGTGTCATCTGTTCGCTAGGTTTGTTTTGGTGTCATGTTCCTGATCTTTCGAACACTCTAAAAGCACTTTTTTTTTTTTTTGGTTTTTTGGGCATTGGCTTGGTGGTATACTAATTATCTGTTTTCTGAATTTGGCCATCTGTACATATGAATCAATTTATCAAGGCCGATATTTTCTTTTATGATTTATCAATTTGTGGTTTTTTCTTTACTCAGTTTTTGTCTTTGTGCAAACTTATGTTGTTTTCATGCATCTTTTACTGCTTAATGTTTATTCATTTACAGCAATCGTGCTGCGGCATTCCTACAATTGGTTAAACTTAATAAAGCTCTTGCTGATGCTGAGACGACAATCACACTAAACCCCCAATGGGAAAAGGTGAACAAATGCAAATATTCTTTTTTGCATGGCTCAAACTTTATTTTTTTTAAGTTTTGCCTTACATATTGCCATTTTGATTACCTCCAGGGATATTTCAGGAGAGGGTGTGTATTAGAGGCCATGGAACGGTATGATGATGTATGTCTCAGGTTTTTCTCTTCTTATACTTATTTATAGCATTCTGTGCTGGAGCATATGGATGTGGTTTTAATTCTGCTGATATTATTATTGTTCATATAATTACAGGCTCTGGCTGCTTTCCAAACAGCTTTACAGTACAATCCACAGAGCACTGAGGTATCAAGAAAGATTAAGAGGATATCTCAATTGGCAAAAGAAAAAAAGCGAGCTCAAGAAGTAGAGAGCATAAGATCAAATGTTGACATGACAAAGCACTTAGATACATTGAAATCTGAAATGGTACGCGTGTAAGCAAAGAAACGTGTGCGTCTGAATTTAAGATGCATAGGTTGGATGTGGCTTTTTCACTCTCTGTATCCCTTTAGTATTTTCATAATTTGTCCTTTTAACTTATATTTTCAATGTGTGCTCTTGAATTGGATGTCTCTCTTTTGCGTCTTTGGTCTTTCCTCTTCCTTTAGAAGGGTAATTACCTAAACATGATCAGGGAAGCTTCAGTTTACTATTCTCAATGTTTCCACTTAAAACAGGATTGCATTGATCTTTTTCCTTGCAGTCTGAAAAGATTGAATCTGAAGAATGTTGGAAAGATATCTTATCTTTCCTTGTTGAGACAATGGAGACAGCTGTAAAGTCGTGGCATGAAACTTCTAAAGTTGATCCTAGAGTCTACTTTCTTCTTGACAAGGAAAAGACACAAACTGATAAATATGCTCCAGTTGTCAATATTGATAAGGTATTGTCTTTTAAAGTTCATTGAGTCTAATTTGCACGTGGTTTTATTTTATTTTTTTCCCCTTGTCTTTTATGATTTGTATATCAAAAAAGTTCTTTGTAGTTTTTGATGATCAGCATTGTGTTGCATATTTTCCAGGCCTTTGAATCACCTCATACACACGGCAGTTGTTTCACATTTCTTAGGCAGTATGCTGAGGAGTCTTTCTCAAAAGCAGCTTGCTTAGTGGTACCAAAAAGTATCATATCTTACCCCCAGGTAATGTTTTTCTTTTTCATGGATGCAATTGATACTAAGGATTGCTAAGGATCAGAGATGTAGGTTCTTACATAAATCAATAACAGATTGTTAACAAGGTCTGTTAGAAGTTTTGCCATACATGCAAATTCAATCAGAGCCTTGAACTCTCTGTCTTTATCTGCTAACATAATTATCAATCTATTGGAATTCCATCACCTTCAGGGCTGAGTTTGCATAAGATCCTATCCAATTGTTCACAGTTGAAAATTAATGAAAGACTAGATAGACAATAAATGGGGAACTTCTGGTGGTTTGGTTTTTATAAAGCTTGATGTGGCAGTTATAACATTTAGCATATGTTTGTTTGTTTGTATAATTGAATTTCGTGTCATGAATAGGGGTAAGAAATTGGGAGGGGGTGTTGGGAACAGGGCTTAAACTATTGGATGTTATGTATCATAATGGTAACGAACTTAAGGGTACCCGTGCGATATACTCCATTTTGGTACTCATATTTTCAAATTACTCCTGAATCCTCTGATATCATTGCAAAATTCCTGATATAAACGATTCTGACTGTGTCACAAAAGATAATGTATATTGTTCTAGCAGATGGGAAAAAAAAAAAAATTCAATCATCACATCGGGAAGATAGAGAAGAAACTTGCACAAGATAAAGAAAAAACCCAGATGCTAAAAGGAACCTCTTAAATTGAAGAATATTTCCTCTGAATCTTTCTAGAAAACTTCTAAAGGATTGAATGCTATTCTTCCTCTTTTCTTCTTGATCTTCAAGATTTAGCGGCTTGTTTTAGTTAATCATCTCTCCTTTTATTCCTTTTTTTTTTTTCGAAACATCAGAAAAATTACCTATCTCTCCTTTGTAAATTGACCCAATTCTGGTCCCACCTTTTAGTTGATTCTCTCCCTTCCACCTGCAGCAGAGAAATGAGAAGGATCGGTTGCAACCTTGCACCTCTCTCCCTTCTGTCATTTATTTTTCTTTTTTTATTAGTAAGGTCTATTAAGTTAGGTGTATTAAGGATAAGGAGGATAAGATTTAAATACTTAGGCTCAATTTTGCAGTAAGATGGGAGTTGTGAGGAAGATATTGCCCATTGGATTAAAACATGATGGATGAAATGGAGAAACGCATCAGGTGTGTTGTGTGATCGCAAGATTTTACATAAACTAAATGAAAATTTTACTGCACTGCGATAAGACCCGCGATGATGTATGGGATAAAGGCTTAGTTGAGTTGAGATGTAGTTTATTAGTAAGGTCTATGTGCTTGGATATTGGTTTTATCAAGTACAGTATTTTGAAAGGTCTAAGAACAGGGCTTTTTAGTCAATCTATTAAATGTATAAAAATTCTAACATTTATAAATTTTTAATGCAAAAGTTTATATTTTCTTAATGGACAGGGCATTTTAGTTAATTTATTAAACACATAAAAATTCTAAGATTTATAAATTTTAATGCAAAAGTCTATATTTTCTCGATGTGTGTTATATAATAATTGTAAATATGCTATTTTAAAGTAATTTTAGTTTCCAAGTTTTATGAGATCAGTTTTATGATTAATTTGAAATGATAGATAATCTATAATTTTTAAATTAAGCTCAAAAGCATTACAAATATCGACCATATAAATTCTATCTTGGATTTGAAATATTTATACTAAATAACTTCTTATTTTTTTGTTAGAACTACTGATAGCTTGTTATTTAGTAAATACTTATTATATAGTTGCTTTTGGTCATGTTATGATTCGCTTAAAAAAATTCAGAATATCATCAGTTGCGACCACTATGCATTGACCGTGACATACTGACATGTACATTGACCATGACCATGACCATGATTTAAGACCTTGTTGGGAAGAAACTTTGTAATTATTGTTTCCATCGGAAGCCACATCATGTTGGCATGTGTTATTTCCTCTTATATTTATCTCTGGACTGGGTTGTGTTCTGTAAAGATCCTTGAATTCATAAAAGAGGAAACCTGTTCCTGTTGAATGGATTCTGATGAAACAGTTTACTTTCTGTGGTAAATTCTGAGAACCTAAATATTGATGTATTTTTCATTTATACTTCTCAAACAACCAGTTTGAGAAGATGAACCATTATTTTGAGTACTACAATACGATCTGTTCGTATTGAGACTAAGATGGCCCCAATTTGTTTAAAAATTCAGTTGCATATGCTTCATAAGTATCTTCTGACCAAGGCAATATAAATGGTGTGAGTTAATGTATGTTTTTATTTTAATAGGTGTGGTTGGTTTCTTGTTATCTAGACCTTAACTATAGTTATTATGTAATGGCACCCCAAAAAAAGAGTATTTAGTTGTTTAATTCAGGTTCCATGTGCATATACTCAACAATTTCTTGTCGATTACAAGCCTTTTGCAGGTTTGGAAAGGTCAGGGATCAAGGAAGTGGAAGCATGGTCAACATGACGGCTTCTTTGTTCAATTGGAGACACCATTCTTGAGAAAATTATGGTTTATTCCTAGTACCAATGAGAAGGGGCAAACACTCTGCAGGTTCTCTCTTTCTCTTTCATGCTAGCTCTTTTCTTCAGTTTCATCCCTGGTCCTGTGTGCATACACATTCTTATCCATGACAAAAGCATCGTGTAGGATTAACTAAGCATCACGTAGGATTAACTAAGGACTCAACAATATAGATGGAAAAATGGGTAGAATAATAACACATACCAGCTATTTATTCAACATCTGTTATTTAATCAGTCTGAATTGCATCACATTCGAATATCATCCTTTAACTACTTTGATTAGTAAAATGATTCTAATTTTTTATGGTACATACATTATGATTGTGTGTGCTGCTGTAGCAGGCAGCTATTTTGTTGTTTGTTTCGAGCTCATTCTTTCATTAAATGGCAATTAGTTTTTACTTTAATGAGTTTCACTCTTCAAAAAATGTGTCATTTGCTTGTTTAAGGGGTTTGTTATCATGTTGTTGTGTAATATGGCTTACAGAACTTTTCACTGAAAATTATTATCTCATACAGAATTACAATGCATTTCTTTCCTCTTGATCTCAATTCGTGAGGCCTTTTCTCAGGGATCCAGAGACTCTAGACGTCAGTGCACATGAAGTAATTCCACGCTTGTTCAAAGAGAAGCTGCCAAATTTTTAGTGGATTCATATGTTTTTTCTTTGCTACCTACCGGAGGAGATAGAATTTGCACTTAAGTGGCAGGGTTGCATATGAAAAAGACAACAGATCAAACCCATGTTTTGCCTTGAATTGTTATTAGCTTTTGGTTAGTTGCTGTAAGCGCTTCAAGATTGTGCTTTTTGTTATTCACAGTGTACGCGTTCAATTTTTTTCTCTTCTCGGTATTATGAGGGTTTCTTGAGTTATTGCATTTCAGGATAGTCTTTTTGTATTGTTTTTCCTGTATTCTGGGAGGGGGCCCCTAAATTGAGCAGGTTATTCCCTATCCCATATATAATGTTGGCATTCGTGTTGCAAAAGCTTACAGCTGCTTGGAATACAACTTGATTATTGCATTATGATCATTCGAAAATACTGCAAACTTTTTTCTTTTTGTGGTAGTTCCGTAGATGATTCCACGCCTATCTTTATTGGCTTTTTCACCAAATTTTGACTTCTATGTTGTTTATGAGTTATGTTAACTATTCCTTGTTATTCTTAACGTATTTTATGTTCTCAATTGTGCTACTACTGCACAAGAATGGGTGGGCATCTCTTTGTTTTCTTGTCCTAAAACTCAACTTCTTTGACTTCTTTCTGACAATTTCTAACCAGTCATGATGCAAGAATTGTTGTATTATTCTTGTGTTCTAATTCGAAGTCAATGGACAGAGAAGATGTTCTTTCATTGTTCATGCATGTGCATTGGATGTCCATATCTGTTACCATCTCTGCAACAGCACATGTGCCAAGGAATAGCGAAGCCACCAAAATGCCTACCACTCATCCCTCCATCATGCTTCTCGTGAGCACCCCAAAGAACTCTGCTTACGTATTATGGATTAATCTTAAAGTTATCTCAATTATGTTTTAGTTGTGCATTGGCGTTAGTTTTTGATTTCATCAGTTTGCTTTGGATTTTGGTTTATTGATGATGAACGTAATTTCAGCAAACAAAAAGGGCCATTGAGTTGGATTTTTGTTTTATGTGATAAGCACTTAATTTGAACTGGTTTATGCTGAAAGATTTAGTTTGTGACGATGGATGTTCAAGTTGTTCAATTTGCAAATTGGAGCATCTGTTTGTCTGTTGTCTGCATTTCATCATTGTTACTGGTCATTATATTTAGTCAAGATTGTACCTTTATAATATTATTGGAATGGATTGCTATCTCATGGTTTTTCCTTATGAAGGTTTTTTTTCATCTATAAAATTGGTGCTTTTTTCGTATAGGTCTAGTTGATTTATTTGATTGATTGGTTTGACAGCTATATGATTGTTGGTTGGTTGATCAGTACTTGGAATATTATTTTCGTGGTTAACTGCCCATTTGATTTAAAGAAATAGGGAAGACATAACATTATGTAGTAGAACTAAATGGGAAACTTACTGATTTATTGGCTCTTCGCCAATAATAAAAAAACACTAATTACTTTCTTACATTGGATGTATGAAATTGCTGAAGTTGATTTAAAGACTTTGTTTTGTCCCTTAAAACCATCTTTTCGACTTGTGGATCAATCAGATGGATTAGGTGGGATTGATCAATACACGCACCAAATAGTTGTGGTTGGGCCCAGCAATTATCATAATTTGACACTAAACTTTCTTCTATGCTGACATTAGACATTGTCTTGTTCATCAAATTGATCAACGGTAACTGGATTTAATTTGCATGTATGAAGCGTGAAGTTGCACGCTGCTACAGCCTCTCCTACTGTAAGATAGATCCATTCCTGGCCTATTGCTTTGATAAACTTCGATTTTTCCAGCTTCTTAATCACCTCACTTCTTGGGTTTGCTAGTGCCAGCTGCATTCAAAACAGCATAAAAACAGTACCATTGGTAAGCAATAGCTTGCGGATAAAATACCATTTTCAGAATATGAATATAGGAGGTACCTTGAGGCCTCTTCTGTCAGTGTCCTTTTTAAGTTCTTCAAGCATGCTAATGCCACTTGTATCTATGCTGCTAATAGCTGTGAATTCAACGGATTGAAGCATTAGGGAACTTAATCACTTAAAGCTCATTTTTATCACATTCATCATTTTATGCTACGATGTTACACCTACCACTCATATCTAATATCGCATACTGTAAAGTATGCCCTCCTATAGATTTTAGCCTGTCTTCTTCCTCATAGATCCATCTTGAAATCCTGATAATATATTGAAAGTACCCAGTGAGATTTAAATGATTATATATGCAAGTTTCAAAAATTTTTATCCTCTTGTTTTGTTCACCTTTCTCTCAAGTAGTTTGTATTGGCAAAGTAGATAGGTGCATCAATCTGAAGAATGAGAATTCCAGGAACACTCTTAGCTGTCGGGTACTGATCCATGCTTCTGTAGATCACGGAATTGGGGATGTTGCCTAGGAGTAAAGTCCTTGGCCTCGCTACAAACAGGAGCATCCTTAGCAAGGAAATAGTTACCTGCATTTCCAAATTGTTGCCCTATCAGTAATGTTCGTGTATAATATAACTTAATTTCTGATAGGAATAAACAGGGTTGTATTAAATCTTGATGATGAGTTTCTTACAGCAACGACTAGACCAATTTGGACACTTCCGAAGACCACACCAATATAGGCACTGATGCAAACAAAGAAATCGAACTTGTCGACTTTCCAGAGGTGAATAGCTGCATTGTAGTCAATTAGGCCAATCATAGCAGCGATTATAATTGAGGAGAGCACCACCAGTGGAGTGTAATGGAATAATGGGGTTAGAAATAGCAATGTTGTCATCACAGCTGTTGCCATTACTATGTTTGAGACTGCAGTCTTGCATCCTGCATTGAAGTTCACTGCAGTCCGCGAAAATGGTCCTGCGTACCATAGCAAGAGTTGCGTTAACAGATTCATTCTAGCAAGGCCCAAAATATGTTATATCCACTAGGGTTAGGCCTCAAATAGCAAACTAGTGGTACCTGTGGTTAGATAGCAGGAAGTGCAAGAGCCTACAATATTCATCATGCCGAAAGCAACCATTTCTTTGTTTCCATCTATGTGATAATTTTTGAACATGGCAAAGCTCCTCCCAACGGCTATGCCTTCCTGCACATTCATCACAACCGCTTCTATGTTAACATTTTAGTCCTTGTAGACAAATAACTTAATGGATTATTACAAAATTTTGCCTTTCATTTACTATTGTTTTTGCTTAATTAAAAAATAATAATTAATCTTAGTTGTACACTGAAAGGTTGTCAAGCCCTCTATTAAACAATAATTTTCATCAACATTTGAAAAATAGAAAAACTTGAACTCTCATAATTTCATAGTCCTGACAAAATATGATGACGTGTGTGTAGACTTGCAAAACACTTAAAAAGGGTATTGGAGAGCATGTGAGAGGAATGTGAATGGAGGATTGAGAAACTTACAGCAAGAGCTATAACACCAGTTATGATTCCAGTTTTAATAGCTGTCATCGTATATGGAGACCCAAAATCCAACTCAGATAAAGATGGTGGATTCAACCCTTTCTTGAGGTGTCCAATCTGAACAATAAAACAACAACAAATACATCATCCAATGAGACAAGTTTAATCAATGACCATTATTCTTAATCAAGTAGTCAAAATAAATTTTGGTTTATGATTAGGGCCAGCCACTTGATAACAATAGTTCATCTTATTTCATATATATGTGGCATTAAATTAATCATGGATTTAATTGCTCATGATTTCTGGTTAGGTGGGGTCTTCATACAATATGGTAATCCAATTGACAATGCATCCAACTCCTTATTATTATTATTATTATATCCTGAATCAATTTATGTATTTATTGAAATTAAATTTTCGAACGATTTTAATAATATTGAAAATCTAATTTTTTTAAGTGTTGGTTTCAAGAATCGAATCCAGGTGAATAATAATAATAATAATAATAATAAAATCTAATATAGTGTTATTTGGTGTAATAGTGAATTGAAGTTTGAAGAGAAAAAAGAGAGCTTACCACTTCAACGCCATGTTTCTCAGCATGGGTTAAGTAGACGAGGACGCTTCCCAGAACAACAGAAGTAAGAGGTGCCATTGCATTTATCCAAAAGAAACATGGCTTTCTCTTGCTCTACTTGTCATCAACATTCAAGTTTCAAATAAAGAAAAATAAAATCAGCTAACTAAAGTAAAACAGTATATGTATTTATGTATATATCAAAATCACAAAGCACAAAGCAAAAAGAATAATTAACATTCTCAATCATTATGTATCTACTTTAAGTCAAAGATATGAAAATAGCAAGCACCTGTATAATGTCAAACTTTCTTGGATCGATGGTCATTTCAATTTTCTATTGGGTAGGTACATTTGCAAAAGCTCATTTCAATTAGGATACGAAGGACCTATGGCCCTTCTTTATGAGACATTTTTCAGTCGTCATTTTGATCGGTGCGTGAAACATTTCTACAACGGTAGTCCATGCCACATCCTTTTGTATTTCTGTTCTACCCTTATGATCTATACAAATTCAAATTCCAAGATTTCATATCCCTGGCATCTTTAAAGAAAATAGATTATAGAATAAAAAAATGTTATATAATTCATATGGATCCAAAAAATATAGGTATTTTACTTGAAAATATAGGTAAATTTTACTTGACATATACATTATTATATTACAATATTATTATATAAATTTTAAACTATATATATTAATTATTTATAATAATTTTTATTATTATTTTGAATAAAAAATTATATGCACTAATAAAATTATTACTTAAATACTGTAAAATTTTCCTAATTATAATATAAAAATATATAAATTATTATAGTGTTCACCAAAGATATATAATTAGCAAGGCACAAGGTATAATTACCTCATACTTTTCTTTAACATATAATTTTTTAAATCAAGATGCCTTAAATTTGCATCATTATTTGTATGAAAATATAAATTCTTATTCTGGTGTATTTTAAGTACCGTTATTTTTTCTTCAAAAAAAAAAAAAAAAAAAACTACCCTTATTTTTAAAGATAAGTGCTTCACCAAGGATCATACAATTATTGTTGTTGGTGGATGAGTCCTTCATGTTACTTAAATTTTTGACAGCTTTAGGTGGGTAAATGACATGGAAGTTTTGCAAGAAAAGTGCAACTTAGCTTTCCTAAAATTGTTGAAAGTAATCATATGGTCCAAAGCTTACAATAGAAATGAAAAGGATTTGGATATCAACTTACAAAGTATCTAGTGAGGATGAGGAAGAATAGAAAACAACAACCCAAGATTCCACTTTCCCATCTCCACTGCAAGCACCAGCGTCATAATAAGATTAAGAATAGCTATATATTTAATTAAGCAAAGATACCAAAATAGATGGGGTAAAATCGAAAGCTATTTTAATATGATAATAAAAACTAATTACCTGATGTGTTTGGCTAAAAACTGAGCGCATAACAGATACAAGATCAGTCCCATGAGTGAAATGAAGCAAACCTAAAATTCCTTTAAGTTGTTGAAGGCAAACAACCGTGGCTGCTCCACTCATGAAGCCCACTATTGTTGCATGTGACAAAAAATCCACAATAAACCCAAGCCTGTAAATCACAATTTAAAAAAGATTATTATAAATGAAAAACGATTTGTGAACCCTTAACCATAGATATCCATGGGTCCGAAGGAGAGAATATTTTGTAAAGAATCGAAGCAGTAAGTTCATATGAATGTTATTATATGCATCTCGCTTACCATGTGAAATTACTCGCCCTAATAAAAACACTATTAAATAACGATGTACTAAATATTAATTTCTGCGTCTTTAACCGTATTTTTATTTGGATGCATTTGTACACATGTCATGCATACTTCTAGCTAGCATCCACATCATGCATGCATTAAGACAAAATTCCATTTGATAATGGAGATGCAGAGCAATTTTAGATTGGTCATATGTCATCGGCTTCAGCAAACTGACCTCAAAAAGCCAAGAGTCGCTTGGAAAACTCCAGTACATAGAGTGGCCGTTAAAACCAATTGAACATACTGCTTAGGGTTCTCATTAGGGTTAACCTCCTTCCCTAACATGGAAGAAATGAGAAGTGATGGTACAGCAACAGTTCCTACTGCCAGGTCTTTTGAACTCCCCAACATGGCATATACTAAAGGCGGTACAAAGCTCGAATCTGCATGGATTCAATCGCAACCCAGAAGTTCATAAATTTTCAAGAAAAGAAATGTTAAGAACTAATAAATAAGCAAAAACTCCACCGGTTACTTAAGTCGCCCGCAAAATTGTGAGGCTTCGACTTTCTATAACAAAAAAAAAAAAAAAAAAAAAAAAGGAAAAAACTGCATACTCACATAATCCAAATATTGGAGGTAAGTTAGCAAGACCTGCGTAACTTATCCCTTGAGGAACTGCAAGACTGGCAATAGTTATTCCAGCAATAAGATCGGCTTTGAAGAAGGCGAAGGTATAGCGAGGAGCCCATTCGAGGATTGGTACAAAGTACTGCAATCCTAAAATGAACTTTTTAGATGCTGACTGATTCTTGAACTGCCTAAAAGGATCATCAGGGAAAAGGGTCTCCTTGAGACCTGATTTTAGGGACTTCAGAAATGGTTTTTCTGGAGGAACTGCAACACGATGTGGGCACTCGAAATCAGCGTTACCCATTACTTTTAACTTTTCGATTAAATCAGACTTTAAACTTCTATAGCTTATATGGTTGCTATATAAGTTTAGAGATCAATGCTTAAAAATGTTTGTTATATGATAATATATCTATATATAGGCAGTAGAGGCAATGTTGCTTGCTAGTCGGCAAAGTTTGGTGACTTGAGATTTTTGCTTGATAATGAAGGAAAGCAGGTATATATAGCAAAAGACAGGCACAAATTGGAAGTATGTATTGATGGAAGAGAAGCTTATTGATGGTTAATTGTGATGAGCTTGACATACAGCCCGTATATATAAAGGGGAGATGATGCTAGTGGGCTGGCTGGTCTCCCGAAATGCTTGTTGGGACGCACACGTGACGTTGTCGTCAATAGAACCTTGACCTATGTTGATTAATTAGCTAGCCTTCTTATTTTACTTGTAATGATCAAGTTTTTAGGTTTATTAATTACAAGAAGACGGACAATTATCTAGCTTTGCTCACCTAAATTATACAGGGTAGTACCATGTTGTTTCAGTACTGTCAACATGGCAACATTTCCAACAGGTGGTTGTTTTTCATTGGCTCACGGCATGAGCACTGCACTTGATAATAGTTGTACACCCAATATTGTTTGTTTAAAATTTTTTAAATTAAATATTAAATTTCAACTATCTAATTATAATTATCTATAATTTGTACATATATTTTGTACATAATTATATATATATCTAATTTAATAAATTTTAAATAAATAATGTCATATATCAAATATATAATGAAAGGTTCATAATTATAATTAATCAATTGAATTCATCTAAAAATTTCTCCAAATACTGATATATATACTCAGTAAAATAAATACACCTATATTAATATTAAACAAAGATATGAGTATTTTTATATTTAAAAAAAACAAGAAATGTATGATAATTTCACTAAGCAATCATGAACAATTATTTTATAATATAAAAAATTTTTTGCTTATTCACTTGTTAGGTAGGACCCATAGACGTCTTGAGATTTCTAGAAGATATGCAAATTTAAAATCTGGAATAAGTAAGCGAGTGGCTTGCTTCAATCAACAAGAGATGTTTAGTTTCGAATTAATCATCCAAAAACTTTTTATTTAATTACTAGAATATGTGACTAATTACACTTGATGCTGAAACAAATACTGCATGGAAATTAATCATTAAAACTACGGAAATGACCAAATTGGCCATCAAAAAAATTCCTGAGATGATGCTGCTTCCTTAGAAGGGAGCGATGGAAAATGAAAGTGGAGGAAAGTGATTGGCAATCGTAGGTAAATATTGTCAGATGGAGTGCCATTCCATGTGGAAGTGTTTCTCCTTTTCTTTTAATTTTTTTTTTTTTAAGTTATTGCATTTGTTACCCACTTTCTATTTAATTTATATTTGATTTGATTTGACGATCATTATTCAGAGAATTATTATTATTATATTTAACATTCCATGTTTACTTGTATAGGATATGATTAGAAATAATAGATTATTAATGATTAAATTGAAGAATTATTATATTAGTGCAAAGAATCAAGTTCGGAGTGGAAACGTGAGATTCATGTGTTACTAATTAATTTTGAATTGAATTAATTTTAAATATTTTTTATTGGTTTAGTCAATTTATTTTGAATTAGATAGCTCAAATTATCAAATTAATGTAAACAAAGAAATTTGAATCATTTTTTAATTTTGAATCAAATTGAGTCACTTACATAAAATAAAAATTATTATTTTAATTTTTTACAAAAAATTAATTATTTCTTAATTTAAATAAGATTTTTTGAATCGACTAACAAGTCAAGTAAAAATTGAATCAATTCAAATTAATTCACAAATTAAAATAAAATTAGATCATATTTGATCTAAAATATTTCAAGTCATTTTATGTTTTTGAATTAAACTAAATTATCTTTTCAATTAAATTCGGATCAAGGTAGAAATCAATAATTCTTTATTCATTATATCCAGAAATTTTATTTGAGAATCTGGAGAAATGTGAGATCGGTAGAGTGGATGCAATCATACCTAAAAATTAAAATAACTAGAAATAACATTCGATTAAAGAAAATGTTTTTGAACTGCTGAAGGTTACTCAAAAGTGGTGAGTGGTCAACTTTTAAATTTAATCATAAAAGAAAAAGGATAAAAACAGTAACGGCAATTTAAAATATACATATGAGAAAAAAAAATCACTCAGCTCCATTTATTTTGCCATATATATATATGTGTGTGTATATGTATGTATTATGTTTAATGCTTTTAAAAATTATTAATATAAAATATTCGTCATTAATGAAAATTAAAACTTTGTTTAAAAAAATGACTTCATCTTTTTTTAAATAATTATTTTTTAAATTTATTAATATATATATTGTTACTAATCATTTATGACCATGAACACTTATCACAGGTCATTTATCTATTGATAATTATCGTTGATGATCAAAAAATTTTATAAAATTTTTTATTTTTAATAATTTTTTTCTTATATTGAATAATAAATAGTATAAATATAAATAATTTATAATTTAAATTTTATTAAAATTTTATAAATTCAAAAATTAATATTTTCTCAATGTGTTTTCAACACTATAAAATATATTATTTAAAAAATTTATAAATAAATTCTTTTTGTGAAACAAATGGAATAAACATAAAATTTTTCCTTTGTAATAACTCTCATTGAACAACTTTATATATATTCACTTTTTGGTAATAAATATAAAGTATATTTACTTTATATTTATTTAACAAATACTTTGTATATATTGCCATTGACATGCAAAGTTTTATAAACAAAAAATGAATATATACAAAGTATTTAACAAGACAAATAAAGTTGTTTATTGCCCCATTAATATATAAAAAGTGAATATATACAAAGTTTTATTACCATTGATATGCAAAAAGCGAATATATATTGACCCATTCAATTTTTCCATTGATACAGTAAAAAGATATGCAAGGAGTTGTTTATTGACCCATTGACGTCGTTCCTTCTGGTTGACCCATTGATACATTGAGCTGTTTTTGACCCATTCATAACTCTTTTATTTAACAAATACTTTGTTAATTGAAGATTTAAGACAACATAGACATGTACGTTTATTTGTCTTGTCTCTAACATAAAGATAAAAGGCCATTCATATATGAGGATGCCATATGACGGACCCAAAAACATTACTGATATTAGTTTTTTTTTTAATCAAAATATATAAATTAATAATTAAATATTTAATCATTTTATTGAAAATATAATAATATAAATTTATTGTTAATAAAAATTTTGAGTAGTAATTATATAACTGCCATGCGAGATTGTGAATTTAAATACCATGATGGAAATAAAATTAAAAAGAAACACGAATTTAAGTGGAGAATTTTCAACACGTTGCTGAAGAGATTAGGGATTCCATCACCTGTATAACGGAAGACTGAGATCCGCGGAGTTCCGTGTTTCATGTGGGAATATTAATGAGTGCATAATATTAGTGGAAAAGAGATAACACATGACTTATTTGACTTGGCAAAAAAAGAAAGGAAAAGCAATTTTTCACGGGTTCAAAATTATTTATATAAATTATTACTTGGTCTAAGAAAGATTAGAAATTAAGTTTTTGATCAAAAGATTAATATCCAAAAAAACTAAGGTTTTAAAACCTCAATCTTAAAGACGGTGCAAATATTTATCACTCTTTTAATAAATCTAATTTTGTATTCTATAAAAAATACAAGAAAACAAAACATAAAATTATCAACACTTAATAATATTGATTAAAGATTAATTATTTTTTCGCCTTTCAAAACTTAATAATATTGATTAAAGATTAGTTATATTTTCATCATACAAGACTTTGACTTTATATAAAGCCTTATAAAGAGAAGTTACCTTCATAAAAAAAGTTTTCCTAAACAAAGTCATATCTAAATAAGAAATATATTCTAAACAAGATATTAAAAAGAAAACACAAACCTCAAAACGGCTAATAAAAATAAGAATCTCGAATTGTTGCTTGAGATGCACGGCTATACGCGTGGTCGTACGAGTTTGCAATATTGATAGTTAGTTACTTGCCTTCGATGCACGACCATGCGCAACATTCTACCCAATTTTGTCTCTTTGAAGCATGGTTATGTGTATGATTGTGCTTTATAGTTGCATGGTTGTGTGTATGATTGTGCTTCATAGTTGCATGGTTGTGCGCATGGCCTTGCTCCATATTTACTTCCAGTCAAATAAGTTTCTTTTCACTTGTAGCTTTATACTAGAACTTTCTCTCATGCAATTAAAGTACAAAAGACTTCATTTTGACTAGAAGAAGATCTTCTATTTTATTTTTGCAATTCCATGATCAATCATTGCAAAACTTTTTCATTCTTTTAGTCTTTGACCTTGTCATTGGAATACCAACTCCTTGTAATGGATCTTGGGAAGGTTTGTTAGCACTTTGATCTCCATCATTCCCTCTCTCTTTGAAAGAATTCGACCTCAAATCATCTACATCAAATAAAGATAAATCAATAATGTTAAAAGTAGCATTAACATTACCACATAGTTGCTTGGAAAATCAAGCTTGTAGGCGTTATTGTTGATCCTTTCCAAAACTTGAAAAGGTCAATCTCCTCTTGGTTGCAATTTAGATTTTCTTTGTATGGGAAATCTCTCCTTACGCATATGCACCCAAACCCAATCTTCAGATTTAAAGATAATCTTGATTCGTCCTAAAGATAATCTTAATTCGTCCCTTGTTATCTTGCTTGGCATATTGTTCATCCTTTCTTTCAATGTTAGCTCGAACCTTAGCATGTTAATCCTTAAAAAAATCTGCCTTTTGCTTACCATTAAGATTAGCATGCTCATTAGTAGGCAAAGGTAAAATATCTAAAGAGGAGTTAAAGGATTAAAGTCATAAACAGCTTCAAAAGGAGAAAAACAAGTGGTAGAATGAACAACCTGATTGTATGCAAACTCAATATATGGCAAACATTTTTCCAAATGTTTTAAGTTCTTTTTAATGATAGTACGTAATAAAGTAGTGAGTGTCATATTAACTACTTTGGTTTGCCCATTCATTTGTGGATGTGTAACAATGGAAAACAAGAGTTTAGTTCCTAACTTACTCTACAAAATGCGCCAAAAACGACTTAAGAACTTAACATCTCGATCGCTAATAATGGTCTTAGGCATGCCATGCAAACGAACCACCTCTTTAAAGAACAAACCAACAATTTGTATTGCATCATTAGTTTTAAAACATGCAATGAAATGAGCCATTTTGCTAAACCTATCTATAACAACAAATATGCTATCATTGCCACTCTAAGATCTTGGTAAACCTATGACAAAATCCATAGAAATATCAATTCAAGGTTGGTTAGGCACAGTACAGGGGTATACAAACCACGTGGCTTAACTTTAGATTTTGCTTGCCTACATGTAATGCATTTATCACAAATGCATATCATGTCTCATATTAAGCCAACAAAAATTTTTATGTAATATGTCCAAAGTCTTTTGCACACCAAAATGTCCTATTAAACCTCCCTATGAGTTTCCCTAACAAGTAATTTATGAATGAAAGAAATAGGCGCACACAATTTATCTTTTTTAAACAAGAATCCTTCATGCCTATAAAAATCTCCAAATCCATTCTTAGCACATGCATCCCATACTTGGCCAAAATCAACATCATTAGCTTACAATTTTTTAAGCAAATTAAATTGAGTAATTTAGTTTGCAAATAAATGAGCAATACGTACCTCCTAAAGAATGCATTGGCTAAAACATTTTCCTTTTCATGCTTGTATTTGATTACATAAGGAAATGTTTCAATGAACTCCAACCATTTAACATGTCTCTTATTGAGCTTCCCTTGGGATTTTAAGAACTATAGGCTCTCATGATCAGTATGAATGATGAATTCTCTTGGACATAAATAATGTTGTCACGTTTGAAGAGTTCTCACTAATGCATAAAGCTATTTGTTATAAGTAGGATAGTTCAATGCCACCCCTCTAAGCTTTCCACTAAATTAAGTGATTGGTTTGGAATCTTAAATCAAAATAACTGCTACTCCAACCCCTCGGATGCATCACATTCTAGCTCAAAAGCTTTGTCAAAGTTAGGCAAACACAAGAAAGGTGCATCAGTCAATTCTTCCTTTAAAGCATTAAAAGTTTGTTCATGCACATCATCCCATTTAAAAACAATGTTTTTTTAACAAGTTCATTCAAAGGTGAAGCAATGGTAGTAAAGTCTTTAACAAACCAACGATAGAAACTTGTTAAACCATGAAACATAATAGATTCCATGCAAAAAGTGCACTTCTTAAAATTAGCATACAATTGGTGCTCTTTCAACACACTAAATGCATCATGCAAATGTTTTACATATTTATCCTAGGTCTTACTATAAATCAAAATGTCTTCAAAGTAATCTACTAAAAATTTCCCTATGAAAGCATGTAAAACATGATTATTAACCTCATGAATGTACTTAGTGCATTAGTTAAACCAAATGGCATTACTAACCACCCATACAATCCATATTTAGTTTTGAATATAGTTTTCCACTGATCTCCCTCTTTCATATGAATTTGATAATAGCCACTTTTCAAATCAATTTTAGAGAACAAAAGATATGTAACTCATCAAGCATATTATCTAACCTAAGGATAAGATGTTTATACTTTATTGTTATCTTGTTGATGGCTCGACAGTCTATACACATGTACCATATTCAATTTTTCTTTGGAACTAAAATGATAGGAACCGAACAAGGGCTAAGACTTTCCCTCACAAAAATTTTTTGCACAAATTCATCCACTTGCCTTTGGATCTCCTTGATTTCTTCAAGATTAGCTCTATAGGCTAGTCAGTTTGGAATGGTTGAACTAGGAAAGAAGTCGATTTGGTTATCAATACCCCTTAAAGGAGGTAATCCTTAGAGAGTCTCTTCAGGAAAAAGATCCTCAAATTCCTATAATAAGGACACCACAACACTCGGCTAAGATGGGATAAGGTCGTTAAAAGAAAGATAAATGTCCTTATATATGAGTGCAAGTAGTTATTTCCTAGCATTCAAAGCACTCTTAATCTCACTCTTTTTTGCAGTCATGATCTTTTTCTCACTCTTCTCTCTTTTTTGGCAATTTTTCTTTTCAACTTTTATTTCTTCCTCACCTTCAGTTTTTTCTCTCCTTGGCATACTTTCTTTTTTTTTCCTCTCCCTCACTATTTTTCTTTTCTCTCATTTTATACTTTTTTACTATTCTCAAATGGTCCCTATGGGATTGCAAAGGTTTCAGTGGAGTTAGTACAAAATAATGTTGATTAAGTATAAAGGAATAATGATTTTTATACTTATCATGTATGACCTCCCTATCAAATTGTCATGGTTGACCAATCAAAATATGACATGCATGCATTGGTGCAACATCAAATAATGTTTCATCCATATATTTGACAATGGAAAAAGACACTAACACTTGCTTATTAACTCACACATCCCTAGAATCATTAAGCCAAATGAGTTTGTATGATGTAAGATGTTTCATGGCATGTAAGTCTAGCTTTTCTAACAATAATGTATTAGCAATATTGGTGCAACTACCCCCATCAATAACCAAAGAACATACCTTACCTTTCATGTTGCATCTAGTATGGAAACGTTGCACTTGTTGCTTTTCATCATCATCATTAGGTTGTGCACTTAATGCTCTCCTTACTACTAACATTTCTCCATGGACGAGTCCTTCAAACTCCACATCCAAACAATCTTCCAATGGTGGCATTTTATCATCACTTGACCTAAGACTCTCAACATCACCATTGTTTAACAAGATCATAGTCCTTTTATTTGGGTATTGAGAAGCAATATGCTCAAATCCTTGACACCTAAAACACTTCACATCAAGTGATTTAGGAGTTTTGATTTTGATTTTACTTTTTGGAGTAGTAAACGAATCATTAGCTTTATCTCCTCCTTTGGTTTGGTGATGGTTTTGTGGTCCTTCCAATTAGTCATGTATGAAGACTAGACTTGGCTCTTCTAGATTTGAGTTGCTTCTCCATCTTAATGGCTTTGTGTATGAGTTCTTCCTTCTTCACATAGTGTTGCAACTCAACAATGTTGACAGTCTCCTTATTCAAGCCCCCAATGAACCTTTCCATGGTAGCCTCATGGTTCTCCTCCACATAAACCCTTATCATGGCTATCTTCATTTCCTTATAGTAGTCCACCATACTTTTGGACCCTTACACCAAACTTCGTAATTTTCTATGTAAATCATGATAGTAATGGTTAGGGACAAACCTTTTACGTAAAGCTAATTTCATGTCTTCCCATGTTCGGATAGGTCTCTCTCAATGCCTTTGCCTGTTGATCATAAAGTGATCCCACCATATGCTTGCATAATCGGTGAACTCCACGATTGTCAATTTCACTTTTTTCTCCTCAAAGTACTCATGAAAATTGAACCTATGCACAACGTTTCATTCTTACCCTAGGTATAACTTCAGATCATTCTTACCTTGAAAGGTAGGGATTTTCATCTTGATGCTATTTAGGTTACTATCTCTTTTGGAAGTAGCTTTCTTGCCTTTGTTAGATATTGATTCCTCCCAATTGGATTCATCTTTTTCCTCTTTCTTGATCACATGTTGTTTAAAGGATTTGAAATTTGATGGGGATTGTATGTCACCCAACCTTCAGCTTTTGAAATTGATGAACAATAGCCTTTATAACCAATTTCATGAAAATACTTAAAGTACTCATGAAAATTGAACTCATGCTCAACGTTTCGTTCTCACCCTAGGTATAACTTTGGATCATTCTTACCTTGAAAGGTAGGGATTTTCATCTTGATGCTATTTAGGTTATTATCTCTTTTGGAAGTATCTTTCTTACCCTTGTTAGATATTGATTCCTCCCAATCGGATTCATCTTTTTCTTCTTGACAACACGTTGTGTAAAGGATTTGAAATTTGATGAGGATTGTATATCGCCCAACCTCGCATTCAGCTTTTGAAATCGATCAATAATAGCCTTTATAACCAATTTCATGTCATTATCTTGTGATTCTCTTTCAACATTCATGTTTTTAACCTGCAAAAATTTGTTAGTAATAAAAGAAAATTATTCCTCACACACTACCTTATGTGTTTGCTCTCGAATAGATGATGATCACTCGTGTTTGATACAATTGTTGGCTTTTACCCTTTAATGATCTCACCACTTTTGCTTTTTATCTCTCAAGCCAACCTTCGTTATATTCTTAAAAGAATCAAAATCAACAAATCTTAAGAGTAATCAACAATTAGTAGCAACTTCGAACATCAAAATTTTGAACATTTATTTGAGCTAAAACGATATCTCAGAAAACATGATCAAAGAATTAAGAAATAAAAAAACTCAAAAACAAAGGCAAAGAACATATGAAAGAAATAACTAAAATTACAATGAATCAAAGATACAAAGAAAATAACTTGTATAAAGAGACATAAGTAACTCAATTGTTCTTAAAATAAATTGAAACACAATCCCTTTTTGTTTGCGATATGAATATTGCAATTGCTTGTTTTTTTTAATTTCTTTTCTTTTCTTTTTTAATTTATTTTTTTTAAAAAAAAAATAAAAGATCAAACCATTACTTTTGAGTTCAAGTGATGCAAACTCTAATAATGACAATTTGAAACTCAACGATTATAGAGAATTGCAAACTTCAAATATATATATTGAAACCCAACACCAATAATTTGAAATCAATGGCATTCAATTTGATTGACATATTATCACAAGAAAAGAAATAAAAGAATACAAAGATGTAGATAGATGAAAAATAAAACTAGAAGAAAAAGATTTAAAGAAACGAAAAACAAACAAAATACAAAACAAATGATAACAAAGGACACGTAACCTATTTCTAAAATTCGAGCTTTGATACCAACTGATAAAGAACCCATTAGGAGACCCACCATAGAAACTTTTTATATGAATTGCTACTTTGCCCAAAAAAAGTCTAAAAATCAAGTTGTTGATCAAATGATTAAAATCCTAAGGAAACTAAGTCCTTAAAATCTTATTCTTGAAGACGCCACAAAGGTTGATCAATTCTTTGATAAGTCTAATTTTATATTCTATCGAGAACACAAGAAACCAAATTATAAACTTGCCAAAACTCAATAATATTGATTAAAGATTAACTGTATTTTCGTCATATAAGGCTTTGGCTTTGTATAAAGCCTTACAAAAAGAAGTTTCCTTCCTAAAAAAGGTTTTAAAATCATAAATAAAGTCATATTTAAATAGGAAATATATTCTAAACAAGATAATTACAAAAAAGGAAACAAAAAAAAAACTTAAAAATGGCTAACAAAAACAAGAATCTCAAATTGTAGCTCGAGACGCGCGGTTGTGCACATGGTCGTGGGATTTCGGGATCCTAATAGTTGGTTACTTGCCTTCGATGTACGATTGTACACATTGTCGTGCACCAACTTTCTACCCAATTTTGTCTTTTTGAAGTATGGTTGTGCTTCCTAGTTGCATGGTTGTGCGCATGGTCGTGCTTCATGTTTCTATCCAGCTGAATAAGTTTCTTTTGACTTATAGTTTTATTCTTGAACTTCCTCCCATGCAATTAAGTACAAAATACTTGATTTTGACTAGCAGAAAATCCTCTATTTGCTCTTGCTATTCCATGATCAATCCTTGCAAAACTTTTTCCATTCTTTTAGTCTTTGACCTTGTCATTGCAATACCAACTCCTTGTAATGGATCTTAGAAATGTTTGCTAGCATCTTGATCTCCATCAGGTTCTTTTTCCCCTTATAATTCATTCATTCCCCTGTAACAATTATCACAAAGCGAAGGCAATGAAAGAATGATTGCAGTTGTAGACTCCTAATTCTTCCCACTTTCTTTGAAATCTCATTGGCAACTCAATGTTCCTTCATAATTCAAAAAACTTCCTATCTTATTAAAATTAAAATTTTTTTAGTAAAAGATTGAGAACCAGAAATCAAGAGATGCACCGGGATATCTCAATTAAGTTGATACATTTGTAGCACTCTCATCATTTAACTAGTTATCAATTTTATTAGAAATAAACATATCAAGAATAATTAAAGATGGGACCTGGGCGTGCAACACGAGGACTTCCTAGAAACCTTATTCAAACTAAGTTAAAACATAACTTAGTTTAACAATTAATTTTTACAATTACAGGCATTATTTTTGTATTTTTTTAAAAAAATTAGAGGTCGGATGTATCTAGTATTTGTATGGAGGACTGAGGTTGGACCACCTTTTTGGGATCTCGGCCTAACTCAATTGGTTGGTCAGACTGGAGGTGTAGTGCAGGTAAGAAAACTTACATTCATGGTGCTTAAGAGAGAAAGGTGTCCGCACTAAAACAAGAAATACAACTATTTTCACAAGCTAATAAAAAGGACCTTTGCTTTAGTTACTGATATTTTTGTTGACAGATTGCCAAGTTTTGCAAAAGTTTGAATTCTTATTACTACAAATTTGAAACTTAGTAATAGCATAATAATAAAGTTTAATGCAAAAAGTTAATGAGGTGGTTTTGTACTGTCATATTGAAAATTAACTGGAAAAGAGTACTTGCGAATTCAATATCTTATAGGTCTTTGCGGAACATAATTTATTTATATCTTAAAGGCCATCATTTAGAGTATATAATTGGTTTAAGCTTAATGAAATTTATTGAATTGAAAAAATTAAAAAATTGAGTCTTAAAAATATAAATTTACTTGAATTAAATTAAGTATAATAATCAAAATTGAATTAAATGAGTTTGATTTAGTTTGATTATAATTCAATTTAGTTTAAATTGATTTTTTAAAAATTAAAAATTTAATATTTTTAATGTAAAGAATATTTTTTATAATATATTTTAATACAAGTAATAAATTTTTAGAAGATTTTATATATTTTTAATATAAAATAATGAATTTCAAATATATTTAAATTATTTTAATTTGATTTAATATAAATTTAATCTATTTTAGTTTCGTTTGAAGAGAGTTAGATCTAATTCGATTAAATTAAAATTTTCATTAAAAATCAAACCAAATTAAACTCACTAGAATTTTAAAAAAGAAATAAAACCAAACCAAATATATATGAAAATCAAACCGAAAAAGCAAATGATTCTATTTGATTACGTTTTCAGTTTAAACGATTTAATGTTTAACCTTCCATTATCCACTATGATAATGGAAGAATTCATTGCTTTGGTGAAAGTATTAAAGCAACGATATTTATGATCCATAATACTTATCTAACCCATTAAAACTTTTATAATTTAAAAATATATATTTCTAAGAAATAGGGGTAAGTATTTGGTTGAAAGTAAATCGAATTGAATAGGATAAATAAAACTAAAAAATTAAAATATGAAAAATATAAATTAAATCGAATAGAATAAATTTACAAATCGAATCAATGTGATTCAATTTAAACCAAAATTTTAAAAAATATTTAAAATATTTTTAATATAAATAATTCTTATAATATGTTTTAAATATTTTTAGTACAAATAATACATGTTTAATAGATTTTTATATATTTTAATGTAAATAATAAATTTAAAATAGAATTCAGTCATTTTGGTTTGATTTAATATAAGTTCAACATATTTTAATTTAATTTTAAACAAATTTAATTCAGTTTGATTGGGTTCAACTGAATTTTTTAAAAAAACTAAATTCCTGAATTTTTTTTAAAAAATTAAATCAAATTAAAATTATATTTAAATTGAACTAAATTGATTGAAATAATTCGATTAGTTATTTTTGAATTTTCACTGAATAGTGTCCACCCCTACTAAAAAGAACATTAAGCTAAATTTAGGTTGAAATCTTTAAATCCATTTCTCGGTTTCATCAGCCTTTTATATTAGCTAGTATTTTTTTTCTTATCAATGATATAAAGGGAGGGAAAACTAGAAAAAAGGATTGAACGCCAACTTCAAAATTTTAGAGATATACACAACCGACTAGATTAGCCAAATACTATTCTTATGTTAGTTGATTACTTACATTTATTCTCGTATTTGCATTTATCCCACTACAAATTGAGAAATGACCAAGGACAGGTCATCACCACCTATCCTAATGCTCTCCATTAACTGAGTTATGAGATATTAAAATTCCTAGTGCCTAATCATAAAATAAATAATGTTCATCACGAGAAAAGAATTATGCTCTAATCTGCTACCTGATGACACAGCAACATATGAAGAAAATATACTTAGTTACTTCTTTCCTAATTATATATATGTTATGACTTTTTATTTTTTTAAATTAAATTTCAAGTGCTATGTGTTAGAATTTTTTGTGTGAGCTAATATTAATTATTGGTTTATTTTAATTTTTATAAAACGGACTGAATAATATAGTTTATTGATTAGTGGGTAAGTCCAATTAAAATAGTGATCAAATGAGTTATGAGCTTGGGTCGATATGGAAGACGTTCTATATAGGCTTAACATAGACCTGTGATGAGTGAGTTTGTTAAATTTATTATAAATAGGCTAAGTTCCCTTTACTATCTTCCAACCCTAACCCTAGTTGTTACATTCATTGGTAGCCGTTTTAAGAAAAGATCAAAGAGAGGAAAATTTAGCTTTTGATTTCGATTCTTCTTATCTATTTTGTTGGCGTTTAATTCCAGTGATTGATATTATGACTCAAAATAATTTCGGATTTACTGCGTAAACAGGTACGCAATTTGTTTTCGTTTAACTGTTGATTGATATTCTAAATTCATGTACTAGATTCTGAATAAATTTTTACATGTGGTATTAGAGCTAGGTTTGTACATGATTTAGAACCCTAATTATTTTGTATTCCCTTATTATTTTCTAGTATTAAAAAAAATAAGAATTTTAAAATATTGTGATGCTCAAGTATTTGATGGGAGAATCCTACAACAAACAATATCAATCAACTGAGACCAAATTGATGGATGAGTAACATAATTTTTCATCGATATCTTCACCTTGTCTTTGCTCTCTCTTCCGTCAAGACCAACCATAGCCACTGTCTCTTTGTTGTTGGTCTCAATTTCCTAGCCATGTACCAGCTTTGTTTCATTGTTCCCATTACCAGAGCTATCCTTAACAACAACACTTATTTTATCCTATTAAAAAAATCGTGCTATATGGGATTATACCAACTTCGATACTCATCCGAAGCCAAGAGTTTAACTATATGGGATTGTATCAATCATGAGACAATCATGTACAATCCCATAATATGAGATAATATGAGACAATCATGTACAATATGAGATAATCCCGCTTAACTATATATATAAATATTTGGGTGGTTTGTATATAGTTAATTGTTAGTTTATAATTTAGTAATATTAGATTTGTAATAAAATAAATAAATAAATAATAAATATTTGATTTGTATATATATGAGATAATAATCATGTATTTAAAATTAAGGTATATTGTGTTTGATATAATATATAGGTTTGATGTATATTTTTATGTTTGGTATGTATTTTAATTGGGTTTTCATTAATCTCTAATTAAAAATAATTTTATAGGTTGATATGGTTGTTACTACCAAAGTGGAACATCCATTAAAATTCGTAAAGTTATTTTTTAATTTTTGCGAAGAGATAATTTCGAATTAATGTATATAATAACACGCTCAAATGAGTTTATTAGATGCATTGATTTTGGGACTGCTTATTGGAATGAAGCAATTTGTGCTTAGAGTTGCATTAATGTAGAGAGTCTGTCTGCCCAAAGGGTATATATTTCTCGAAAACTTATGTGATCTCGATTGTGCGTTTCATAACTATAAATTCTATTGCATGAGCATGTTCTGCCCAAAGTGAAATATGCAGTGATACCAGAATTTTCTAGATTGTGTAAATTATAACTTTAATTTTGTACATAATCTAATTCTAATACATGTTTTTATTTTGTTACAAACAGTCTCTTTTAATCTTATAATAGTATTGCGACTGTTGAACTCCTGACAAACATAAACTTTAAGAGGTGGAAAGACAACATTTTATTTGTTTTAGGAATGAGTGAGATAGATTATGCTCTTTATGAAGATGAGCTTGCTAAACCCACCCGTGAAAGCAATATCAAAGAAAAGGAATTACATGCCAAGTGGGAGAGGTCGAATCGTTTCAGTCTTATGGCCATGAGAAAAACTATTCTTGAATACCTTAGGAGTAGTTTGCCCACTAATGTTACTGCTAAAGTTTTTCTTGCTGCTGTAGAAGATAGATACTTTGTATCCGACAAGGCTGAGACTGAGACCCTTATGAGTCAGTTAACTAATATGAGATACAACTATAGTGAAAATGTGAGGGATTACATTATAAATATGGTTCACCTTCAAACCAAACTTAGAGTCTTAAACTTGAGATTTCTGATGAATTCATAGTTCACCAAGCCTTAAACACTTTGTCTCCTAAATTTAGCCAAATCAAGATTGTCTATAACATCCAAAACACTACCTAGACCATTAATGACCTTATAACCAAATGTGATGCTGAAGAAAAGAAAATTAAGAATGAAAAGGGTGAGGTTGCCATGCTAGTGATACAACCTAAGGCTGATCCTAAAAAAGATAATTGTAAGTTTAAACCTAATTATTATGTTCTTAAGAAGAATCAGAATTTTAAATGTCATGGTAGCAGTCAGATCAAGAAGGGAGGTGATTCTGAAATTGTCCACAAGAGTAAGGTGAAATGTTTCTTTTGTCATAAAGAAGGTCATAAGAGAAAAGATTGTCATCAATTCATAACTTGGCTAAAGAATAAAGAATAAGAAGGTATTCCTTTGGCTTGTGTTTGCTTTGAATCTTATATGGTTGATGTACCACCAAACTTTTGGTGGCTTGATAGTGGTGCAACTGTTCATATTGTTATTACCTTACAGGGTTCATAAGCAAACGAAAGCCAAAGCTTAGAGTTGAAAATAATTTAGAGATAGATATCGAGCAAGTTGTAGTAGTTAGGTTAACATTGGAGTATGGATTTTGTCTCATTTTGGAGAAAACCTTTTATGTTTCATCTTTAAGGAGAAACTTAGTTTTTGTTTCTATTTTAGATAAGATGGGATATCATTTTGCTATTGGTAATAGAAGAGCTAATATGTTTTTAGACTCTAAATTGATTGGTGAATGTGTTTTGTTCGATAATTTATATAGATTGTGTTTGGATGATGCTAGTGATTATGAACCTTCTTGTGAAGTCAATGTTATGACCAAATGATCCTTAGTTAAAGAAAAATCCTTTTCATTGTGGCATAAACATTTAGGTCATATATCTAAAGAAAGAATTGAAAGACTAGTAAAAGATGACATTCTTCCTTCTTTTGATTTGGAGGATCTAGATTTTTATGTTAACTGCATAAGGAGTAAATTGCTAAAATTAAAAAGAAAGGTGTTAATAAAAGTTCAAATCTTATAGAGATTATTCATACTGATATTAATGGACTTCATTCACCTATTATTTATGGCAATAGATATTTCATTACCTTCATTGATAATTTTTCTCGTTATGGCTATCTATACTTGATAAAGGAGAAATCTGATACCAT